>CAUYLG010012071.1:0-18530 GCA_963573385.1 Cacajao melanocephalus
GAAATACCATTTTAATAGCTTTCTTGATCTATTATAATAGTAATAGTTTTAGGGTTCGTTTTGAGATGTCAGTATTATTTGACTTTAGTTTTATTCACGATACTTTACATCAGAATGAATTATATGACGTTTATAAAAAACTTTGATTTTGTTTCATACTCAAGCCATGGATATTAATTTTAAAATTACTGCTTTGTGTCTTATTGTACAGCTTTTATATATTACAAGTTTACTATTTCTATAGAGATTTAATATGCGAACTGGTTTCCCTAAAAATTATTCTCAAAGCTCATAATAATTTGGTTATAGTCAGTAATGTGATTTGAGAGTTGGCCAATGCACAAAACTGTAAAAGAACACGATTTGAAAATACTAGATGATTTATTGTCATAAGATTTTACTCTTCATTATAATGTAGCTAATATTTATTAAGTACGAGCTATGTGTTAGTTACTGCACTAGGTGCCTGTTAACCGTTTTCTATTTATTTTTTCTCTCCCCAGGCAAAAGTCAAACCGTATGTTAATGGTACATCATCTGTGTATTCTAGGGAAGATTTAAAACCATGGGAAAAGTCACCAATACTTAAAATATCTGCCCCACAGGCCATTCCCAGTAACAGAATTGATACTACCAACTCTGCCAGTTGGATTGCTGGTTCTTTCAGGTAGGATTTTCATTTTATTCTGTGACTGTTAATTTGAGAAATATCGTTCATTTTTAATCCAATTAAAACTTTCAATGGTGAAATTTAAGAAATATTAGTATAAAAGTCTCATGCACAGAAAATTACCTAAATGCCTACAAATTGCTAACCAGCTATAATAGGCTCCCCTCTCAAACCCAGGCAAAATTTAGTTGCCTTTGTGTTATCATCAGTGAATAGTAGCAAATATCATATTTTACGTATATATAGAGAGAAGCTTAATATCAGCAGTTATTTCTTAGTTAATATATATTGGTTAAAAATGCTACACAGGAAGACCATTTTGTCAGTGATAGACTTTATCTCTTATAGCATGTGAAGGGGTATTTAAAATTTCACAAAACATGTGACTATTCACAGTTAATTTTCAGAGGATATTAATTTGATGTTATTATATTGTCCTTTTAACTGGCCTATATGTTATATATATATATATATATATATTTTTTTTTTTTTTTTTTTAATTTAGAAATGTCAAATGAAGGCCGGGCGAGGTAGCTCATGCCTGTAATCTTAGCACTTTGGGAGGCCAAGGTGGAAGGTGGGCAGATTGCCTGAGCTCAGGACTTGGAGACGAGCCTGGGCAACATGGTGAAACCCCATCTCTACTAAAGTACAAAAAACTAGCCAGGCCTGGTGGTGTGCACTTGTAATCTCAGCTACTCAGGAGGCTGAGGTAGAAGAATCGTTTGAACCCAGGAGGCGGAGGTTGCAGTGAGCCCAGATTGTGCCACTGCACTCCAGCCTGGGCGACAGAGCAAGACTCCATCTCAAAAAAAAAAAAAAGAAAAGTCAAATGAAAGAGTAGATATAATTAGAATGTAGTGTTCTTTCAAAATATTTGAGTTTGTGCTTCATGTTTATATGCCTGCTATGGTTGATAAGGTCTAAAACTATTAATTGACTTATGGATTATATTATCATCTGGACTATTTATGTAATTCTTTTGAAATAGGCCATGTTTTGCAGAGTTGGAACAAAGATTATGATGTTCCATTTTATGTGCTTCATGGTTTAAAGTTTAGTTCAGAAATTGTTTCAATTTTTTTTTGCCTAAGTACCCTTATTGGTGCACATTTAATGTGTGGGAACATCTGGAAGCATCCTCTGATTGCTAATGTTAGGATATTCTGTTAAACATGTTTTAAAAATAGCTTGGTAGCAAAAGATAGATTGGCTGTTTTGGTATTATACTCATTGACAAAATGCTTAGCAATATGCAATAAACATTCTTAATATTAACGTATACACAAAGATTTCTACATTCCTTCTGAAGTATTTCCTAGTGTAAATAATAAGTAGAATTTCTTTTTGATGAAAAAAAAGTACAGGAAACAGGTTACCCTTTAATGTGAAATAATATGACTTTTTTTTGTTGTTTTTTTGAGATGGAGTCTCTCTCTGTTGCCCAGGCTGGAGTGCAGTGGCACAATCTTGGCTCATTGCAATCTCTGCCTCCCGGGTTCAAGCGATTCTCCTGCCACAACCTCCCGAGTAGCTGGGACTACAGGCACGTGCAACTGTGCCTGGCAAATTTTTGTATTTTTATTAGAGACGGGGTTTCGCCATGTTGGCCAGACTGGTCTCGAACTCCTTGGCCAGACTGGTTTGGAACTCTTGACCTCATGATCCACCTGCCTCGACCTACCAAAGTTCTGGGATTACAGCAAGAGCCACTGCGCCTGACTGACTTATTTTTATCCGTAGTTTAGATTTCATTTAAGTAAAAAATCATGTATTTCTTTTCTTTTTTTTTTTTTTTTTTGTAGTGGAGTTTCGCCCTTTTTGCCCACGTTGTAGTGCAGTGGTGCAATCTCAGCTCACTGCAGCCTCTGCCTCCTAGGTTGAAGCAATTCTCCTGCCTCAGCCTCCTGAGTTTCTAGGATTACAGGCACCTGCCACCACTCCCAACTAATTTTTGTATTTTTAGTAGTGGTGGGGTTTCACTATGTTTGCCAGGCTGGTCTTGAACTCCTGACCTTAGGTGATTCACCCACCTTGGCCTCCCCCAAAGTGCTGGGATTACAAGTGTGAGCCACCATGCTTGTCCAGAAATCATCTAATTCTAACGAATGTAGGATTTTTTTCCTTATTATGGTATAACTCCCTCTGGTGGATCTCCAATATTGTTTAGTATCCCCAAATTTTTCTATTAAATGTTTGTTTTTGTTAATATTAAACAGTAGAATGAGTTTTGTTTGTTAAAAATAGAAAGGAAAGAATGTAATTTTCAAGGCTTATTCAACCTAAAGGCAAGAATTTAATTAGAACTTTGGTGAGTTCTGCCTGATTTAGTTAAGAATCTTTCTATTGCTTCACTTAGAAAAAATGTTTTCTTTAATATAGGAATTTCAGGTATATCACAACATTATGACTTTGGATACATATTAGCTGTTATATGTGCTATATCACTTAACATTATGACTTTGGATATATATTAGTTGATATTTATATATGTGTATATTAAAGTAGCTTTTACTCAAAAATCCTTTTTGAAATAGGCCCACAGCTGATAAATCTAAACTATACTCTTATAATTAATCTTACATATCACTTGTAGTTTCAGTGAAGTTGAAGTTGGACTTTATAGGTAAATGAATACTTTGCAAAATAACCTTTTATGTCTTTTAGTCCTGTCAGCCCTCCTGTTGTGGATCTCAGAGCCATCATGGAAATAGAAGAAAGTAGACAAAAATGTGGAGCTACACCAAAATCAAATTTAGGGTTGGTTAAAAAAATTATAAAAGATCATATCATGTTATATTTTTGCCCTAAGAATTGGAAAGACTTATTGCATGTTTCCTATTATTTTTCTGCATTTGATGTTATGGTTAATTATACATCCTTTTCTGGGCAGTTTAGCCTTCGTAATATTATTTCTTAAATATGTTCTAAAGATAGTGTTGAGTTGATAGGCCAGCTCTTGTAGAATGCAGTATTACATCCCAGAAACCTGACTCTAAAATGATCATTGTGGACTATTGGCTATGAAAGCCAAAGAGTTAAGGCTTGTGGTGCAAGTTCTTCTTGAAATTGATGATATGTTGGAGGGCTTATATGTAGCTATTGCTTGATCATTGTTAGTATAAACTGATATTTTCATTGTTGAAACTTGTGAGCATTTTAATGTAGTAATGGTAAAATAACATCAAATGAATAGAAAACATTATTATTACCAGTAACCTTTATAAAGCAGAAATTAATGTTAATTGACTTAATTTCTAGCAAAATGATTTCTCATGGAATTAAACTTTCTCAGAAGAAACCACTGAAACTAATTGGTTTAATTTAATTTCTAGCAAAACAGTTTCTCATGGAGTTAAACTTTCTCAGAAGCAACGAAAAATGATTGCATTGACTTCCAAGGAAAACAATTCAGGAATGAATAGCGTGGAAACAGTTTTAACCCCTCCTTCAAAAGCCCCCAAGCCAGTGAATGCATGGTATGCTCTTATTTTTATTAAAATTAATATAGATCTGTACATTTGCTTTTAAGGTAATTCTTGACTTTTGAGTTCCTTCCCACCCCCATTATTTCTAAAGTCTTTTCAAATATTTCACCTCCCCTTTTGTTTTCAGGTTAAAAATTGGAACTTGGGAAACAAACACTTTTTTTATTGTTGTTTATTTTCTTTTAATTTGGGGTGTTTTGACATACACATCATGATGACATACATCATCATACACATCAAAATGTGGATATATTTTTCATATATAGATACAATTTCTTCTTGATATTCTAATTAGATTTTCTTGCTAAAATGATTTAAAATGTATTTTTTCATTTTTTATAAGAAATTAAATATGTCACACACATATAAAAAGATAACTTTATTTGATCTATGCTATTTTTTTTGTCCTTCTGCATGCTCCATAAATATCTTTACATGGTTATAAACATAGCTTGTTCTTTTTCGCTTTCTAAAACACTGCTCTTTACTTAACATTGTGTTTACATATTCTCCGTTAAAATTTACACGTAGAGGTAGCATTAATCGGAATACTCTCCAAAGAGTTCAGAATACAGTTTTGAGATGTGTAGAATAGGTTGTACTCCAGCTTCTCTTCCATCCTTCCTTTTCTTTGTGTTTTAAAATATCTGGAAACCAATACTGGAGAAGTACGAGAAGAGTGTGAAGCCTTATGAAAAGATCAGTAGAACCCTCTTTCTCTCACAAGGCTTGGGAAGGATCTTGGCAGCTACCCATGGTTTAGGGGAATCCCTTCAATATTTCTAAGGCCACATTATTTTGTTTGTAAGAAGGCATATTTTTCTCAAACCGTTAATTATTTTGAAGAAGGTGGCAAATAATTTTATTGTAAGTGTTGCCAATGGAACTAAATCAGTGCCTGTTATGGCTGCTAATAGGTCCAAAGCATGGTCACTGAAAAAGAAAGTGAAATAAGAGGAAGGAACACCCAAGGGAAAGAGAAAAGAGGGTAAAAGTTGAGAGGATGAGCTTAGCAGAATTTTAAAATTTATCAGTATTTGTTACCTTCTAAATGTAAGGGACTGTGCTAGTTTCTGATGATAAGGCAATAAATAAGACAGATTTGGCCATACCCTTGTATGGTTTATGGTGTGACTGCTGCAACACTGAGTTGTGCTTTCTCTAAAGAAAAGTATGGAAAGACCAAAAAGGGGGAAAAGTTATTGGAACAACTGTCAAGTACTAAATTGAAGTTTGAGAGAATTAATTAAGTTCATGATAAAGTTTTGGGCATGGTAATATACCTGTAACCATGGCATCAATCACTTTCCTTAAGTGAAAAGTAAATGAGTGAAAGTTGTTTCACTTAGTATTTTGGAGGCATATTCCTCAGAGTCCTGTGTTCTTTTGTGATCTGAATTGGGTCTTTTCCAGGCGTGCTGAATATCTGTCATCTTGAGATTTTCTTTAACTGTCATCTTGCAGATTTTCTTCCCTTCTCTCCAGTGTTTGATCCCCAGTTTTCTTGATCCTGTGGCTTTCTCTTTTTTGTTGTACTTCTTGTTCTGATGTAGCACAACTCTAGTAGGTTTCTGATAAAGGATGTATAGGACATCTTTTTGGAGCTCATATATTCATGAAAAGATTTTTATTCTAGCCTTCGTTATTGACTGATAGATAACAGGATTCTAAATTGGAAATCATTTGGAGAATTTATTCAGTGTCATTTAATTCCTAAATCTTCTTATGTTACCTCTTGTTTTCTTCTCCACCTTTTTTTTTTCCCTGAAAATTTATAGAGTCTTTTTTTAATCTCTACTGTTCTGAAATTTTGCAGTAATGTATCATAATGCTGGTGCTTTTTGATACATGCTGGATACTTGGGCTCTTTTAATTGGCAACAGCATGTCTTTAAGTACTAGGAAAATCCTGTGTAATGTTAATATTACTTTAATACTTTTCCTCTTCACTGTTTTCTCTACAAATCACATTAGTCAGATACTGGTCCTCTTGGGCTTCTTTAAATTTTTTACTTTTTATATTTACGAGATGGAGTCTCACTCTGTTATTCAGGTTTGAGTGCAGTGGTGCGAACTTGGTTTACTGCAGCCTCCGCCTCCCAGGTTCAAGCGATTCTTCTGCCTCAGCCTCCTGAATATTTGGGATTACAGGTGCTCGCCACCACCCCCTGCTAATTTTTGTATTTTCAGTAGAAACATGGTTTTACCATGTTGGCCAGGCTGGTCTTGAACTCCTGACCTCAAGTGATCTGCCTGCCTCAGCCTCGCAAAGTGCTGGAATTACAGGTGTGAGCCACCATACTTTTTCTTTTCTGTTGTCCACATATATGCCTTCCAATTCTACTTTTTGGAACATTTGCGTGACTTTGTTTCAACCATTAAAATCTTTATCAAGAGTTTCATTTGTTGTTGATACCTTTTTCTGTAGTGTGCCATTTAACGTTCTGATGTTGAAGATCTCTGTACTCTGTAGGCATTTTCACTCTTTAGTATATACCCAACAGAAATGTATGCACCTATGTACTGTGCAACATGTATAAGAATGTTGATAATTTATTACTTGTAGTAGCCTAAACCAAAAAAATCTAGATGTCTATTAGCAGTAAATGGATAAATTAGTTTATTTTTATAGTAGAATACTACACAGTAATGAAAAAGAATAAATCATGACTAAATACAATAGTGTGGATGAATCTTACCGATATGATATTGAACAAAATAAACTGGTCAACCAAAAGAAAGAAAGGTAAAAATACCCATTGATTTACAACCATGTTTTCTTCATTCTTCTCTATATTTGTTTTATTTTAATTCATTTTGTCAATTTATTGATTGATTGCTTTTAAGTTCTGATTGGAAGCCCTGTGTGCCTGTGTGGTACAAGTAGACTGATAGGTATGACTGTAGGGTAACCTATAAGTTTCCTTAAGGACCCCTGAATCCTCCCATATGTTGATTATCTCCATATCTTTTCTCTTTGGTCTCTTTAGTCTCAGTTTTTCTAAAGAGCAGCGTTTTAATTTTTTTTGCTAGTAAGGTGTACATTTGGTTGCTAGCATTCTGGAACCTTATCTCAGGGTAGGGAGGTTAGAGCTGAGCCTGAGCTTGTCACCATTTGTAATAGGTTTTCACATTTAGTTTATAGACTTTGTATACAACAGTTCACTCCTGCCTTCCTCTATTACTAGTGACTTTGAATCAAATTTTCCTTCTGCAAAAGTAAAGGAGATGTAGATATGTGACCACAGGGAGATAGGGAGTACATCTGGCACTCTCAACCCCTCCTGAAATAAACTGCAGCAATTTTCACATTTTCATCCTCATGTCGACTTCAGGATTTGATACATACTCTGTCTCCAGTATGTGCCTGTTTCCAGAGTTCTGAGCTTCCCTCCCTGCCACCACCCACCTGATGACTGTTAAGTTTTCTTTATATCCGCTCTGTGTCATCAGTTTTATCGTTCCATCTCTTTTGCTATCATTCAAAAATGTGTTGCTATTTTTGTCTGCCGTTGTCTTAATATCTTACTCTTTTTGCTTTTGTGGGTTTATACCTTTCTGATTACTTTGCTTTACACATTAGGAATTCAGGGGAAGGTATTCAGGTAGTCATTTTCTGAAACTTCTAATTTTCAAATATAGGAAAAATTTTTCCTTAGTAATTATTAGCAACATGAGCTTAGAGTACCACATTGAAGGGACTATCTAAATTTTGAAAGGAGCCTATAATGGCATATTAAGGAGAATTTTAGAAACATGGCAAGAAATACACCATAAATTTTGACCAAAAACACAGGGTATTTTTCTTTGAAAAGAATTTGATAATTATCTGGCTGGAAATGATGGCTCATGCCTATAATCCAAGCACTTCGGGAGGCCGAGGCAGGCAAATCACCTGAGGTCAGGGGTTTGAGATCAGCCTGGCCCACATGGCAAAACCCCATCTCTACTAAAAATACAAAAATTATCTGGGTGTGGTGGTGCGTGCCTGTAATCCCAGCTACTTGGGAGGCTGAGGCAAGAGAATCGCTTGAACCTAGAAGGTAGAGGTTGCAGTGAGCTGAGATCATGCCACCATACACCAGCCTGGGTGACAGAGGGAGACTCCTTCTCAAAAAAAAAAAAAAGAATTTGATATTTATCAAATATAAGTGATATTTGTTATACATTTATTTTATGAAAACATGATTGGAAAACTTAAGTACAAACTTAAGTAATGAGTTTTATGTATCTTAGGACACCAAGAAAATTTATTTATATGATTATACATAATTTAGATAATTATAGGTATTCTGAATTTTTGAGAATTATAGCTATTCTGAATTATTATCATCAAGGTGAGAGGTGTCTGAATTGTCTACAGTTAGTAATTTATGCTCTTTTTATGGCTTCTTAAAACTGTATAGGCACACTTTGGAGATATTGCAGGTTCGATTCCAGACTACCTTAATAAAGCGAACATCGCAATAAAGTGAGTCACAGGAAATTTTTGGTTTCCTGGTGCCTGTAAAAGTAATGTTAATACTATACTGTAGTTTGTGAAGTATGCAATGGCATAATATTTACAAAAAAATATATACCTTAATGTAAAAATACTTTATTGCTAAAAAATGCTAGTGATCATTTGAGCCTTCAGCGAATCATAATCTTTTTATGGTGAAGGATCTTGCCTTGATGTTGATGACTGATGATTGATCAGGGTGGTACTTTTGTCACTAAGCTTAATTCTTTCTAGCTTTTGATTTAAAGTGAGAGACGTGACTTTTCCTTTCACTTGAACACTTAGAGGCCATTGTAGGGTTATTAGTTGGTCTAGTTTCAATATTGCTGTTTCTTAGGAAATAGGGAGGCTTAAGGAGGAGAAGGAGAGAGATGGGAGAACTGCCAATTGGTGTAACAGTTAGAAAACAAACATTTATCAATTAAGCTTGCCAACTTGTATGGATGTGGCTCATGGTGCTCCAGAACAATTATAATAGTAACATCAAAGATCACCATAACAGGTATGATAATAATGAAAAAGTTTGAAGTATCAGGAGAATTACTAAAATGTGACACAGAGACACAAAGTGAGCATGTATTGTTAGAAAAATGGCACTGATAGACTTGCTCCATGCAGGGTTGCCACAAACCTCCATCCTATTTAAAAACACAGATACTATGAAGTACAATAAAGCAAAGCACTTTAGTATAAATTGAAATTACTATCATTAAATTGTTGAATAATTTTCTTTCTTGAATTCTTACAAGGCTACAAAGTATTTTAACCCTAACTCTAGATATAACATTAATTACTGAATGAATATAATGTGATATAATTTTTCATGTGATTACAAAATTATGAGATAACGACATAATTCAGTATATCACTTGAATTTTAATCAGATACACATAGAATGTAAATACTTATATGCTTGAAGTAAAAATGGAATAGATTGTTTTCCTGAGAACATCTCTCATATGCATTGGTTTTTTAAAAAATTGGAACTTTTTTTGTTTTTGAGACAGGGTCTCACTCTGTGGCTCCAGCTGGAGTGCAGTGGTGCATTCTTAGCTCACTGCATCCTTGACTTCCTGGGCTCAAGCTATCCTCCCACTTCAGCCTCCTGAGTAGCTGGGATCCCAGGTGTGCATCACCATGCTCACCTAATTTTTTATTTGTTGTAGAGATGGGTCTTCCTGTGTATCCCTGGCTGTTCTTGAACTCCTGGGCTCAAGCAGTCCTCTTTTCTTGACTTCCCAAAATCTTGGGATTATAGGTGTGAATCACTGTTCATGGCTGACTTTAACATTTTTTTTTTTCTTTGAGATGGAGTTTCACTCTTGTTGTCCAGGCTGGAGTGCAATGTCATGATCTCAGCTCACTGCAACCTCCGTCTCCCGAGTTTAAGTGATTTTCCTGCCTCAGCCTCCCAAGTAGCTGGGATTATAGGCATGCGGTACCATGCCTGGCTAATTTTGTACTTTTAATAGAGAGGGGGTTTCTCCATGTTGGTCAGACTGGTCTCAAACTCCAGACCTCAGGGGATCTGCCTGCCTCGGCCTTCCAAAGTGCTGGGACCACAGAGGTGGGCCAACATACCTGGCCTAAAGTTAACATTTTAATTACATTTACAGAGTGTATTCATGGCTGTGGTCATTTATCTGTGGTTTGTTTCTAAGATGGAGTCTTGCTCTGTCGCCCAGGCTGGAATGCCATGGTGCAATGGCAATTCTCCTGCCACAGCCTCCTGAGTAGCTGGGATTATAGGTGCACACCACCATGCCTGGCTAATTTTTGTATTTTTAGTAGAGACGGGGTTTCACTGCATTGGCCAGGCTGGTCTTGAACCCTGCCACGGCCTCTGGAGTAGCTGGGATTACACACCACCATGCCTGGCTAATTTTTGTATTTTTGGTAGACATGAGGTTTCACCACATTGGCCAGGCTGGTCTCGAACTCCTGACCTCGTGATCCACCCACCTCAGCCTCCCAAAGTGCTGGGATTATAGACATGAGCCAGCACACCCTGCTGATTTATCTGCTTTTTAAAATCATTCTTAAAGATACATCATCATCTGAAGTATCATCTAATGAGATTTTATTTCTTTAAAAGATTTTTAAAAATATGTTTATGTTAATATTAAGGTAAATGTGCAGTTCATTAGCAAATCACAAGTTAACACTCTAAATATACTTGTGGTTGTGGTAGGATTTTCACTATTTTGTTCACACATTCGTTCGCCTAGTCTGTACAATTCCCAGTATATAGTTGTACTCCTGCTGCTGGCAGTTAGGTATGGCAATGGAAAGAATTAAAGATAACTGGATTTTTGCATTAGACTGAAGTTCTAACCAGGAGAATTTTAAATGTAATGCGAAAACACTATGTATGGGATTTGACTAAAATTAAATGTTTTACTTGGAGAAATAATAGAACATTTCTTACCAGTCATCTTCAGTGGAAGAATACGTAGTCTTTGTGACCTGGCTTGATGTTTGAATGTAAATTCTTTCAAATTCCATTTAGAGCTAACACATACAATATTAAACAATTTCAGTTAGTTAACATTTTAAAGCTCATAATTATTCTTTAAAGCAAAATTACAGGGCTGCTTTAGCTGAGGGACAAAATTCTGGTTAATTTTTATGTAGGTACAAATGTCTAAAATCCTTCTCCATAAATTATCTGTGGCTATTAAGGTGGAAAATAGCTGGACCTTGTGAGTTAGGAAAGTAAAATTGTGGGTAATCAGACACTTTCAAATTATAGTCAGTGGAAAGAACAATAGAACATATTTGAAGAAATCTGTTTGTCAATCCTTATGCCAGTATCACATGGTCTTAGTTCATTTTGTGCTGCTGTAACAGAGTACCACAGACTGTGGGATTTATAATGAACAGATGTTTATTGGCTCACAGTTCTAGAGGCTGGGATGTCTAATATCAAGGTGCCAGAATCTGGCAGGAGCCTTGTTACTGCTTCATAGTATAGTGGAAGGTATCATCTGCCAGAAGGGTGACAGAGAGCCAAAAGGGTTAACCACTGTTAGTGATAATGGCATTAGTCAGTTTGTGAGGCATTCTCATAACTGAAACACCTCTTAAAGGTCTTATCTCTCCATACTATCACAGTGACAATTACATTTCAACATGAGTTTTGGAGGCAATACATTCAGACCTAGCATACACTATCCTGATTATTGTAATTGGTTTTGTCTTCTTCCAACTTTGTTTTTTAAAGAATGCTTTGGCTAATCTGGGATTTTTTATTCTCATATAAATTTTAGAATCAGTTTGTCAATTTCTGCAATTAAAAAACCTGGGTGAGATTAATTCAATTTTTAAAATAGATACAGTGTACATAGATTTTCTGTTATCTTCAGTAATTTGGTTTTTTAAAAAAGATACTTGTCTATTCCATGTAAATTATCAAATTTATTTGTGTTGTTTATAACATTTTTTTCTTTTTTCTCTATTTTTTCATTTTTTTCTTTTTTTTTTATTATTATACTTTAATTTCTGGGGTATATGTGCAGATCATGCAGGATTGTTACATAGGTATACACATGCCATGGTGGTTTGCTGCATCCATCCACCGTCACCTACATTAGGTGTTTCTACTAATGTTATCCCTCCCCAATCTCCCCACTCTCTGCAATTCCTCCCCTAGTCCCCCCACCCCCCAGCAGACCCCAATGTGTGTTGTTCCCCTCCCTGTGTCCGTATGTTCTCATTGTTCAACACCCACTTATGAGTGAGAACGTGCGGTGTTTAGTTTTCTGTTCTTGTGTCACTTTGCTGAGAATGATGTTTTCCAGTTTCATTTATGTCGCTGCAAAGGACATGAATTCATCCTTTTTTTGGCTACATAGTATCCCATGGTATATGTATGCCACATTTTCTTTATCCATTCTGTCATTGATGGGCATTTGGGTTGGTTTCAGGTCTTTGCTATTGTAAACAGTGCCGCAGTGAACATATGTGTGCATGTGTCTTTATAACAACGATTTATAATCCTTTGGGTATATACGGAGTCATGGAATTGCTGGGTCAAACGGTATTTCAATTTCTAGATCTTTGAAGAATCACCACACTGTCTTCCACAATGGTTGAACTAATTTACACTCCCACCAACAGTCTAAAAGCGTTCCTATTTCTCTACATCCTCTCTAGCATCTGTTGTCTCCAGATTTTTTAATGATTGCCATTCTAACTGGCATGAGATGGTATCTCAATGTGGTTTTGATTTGCATTTCTATATTGACCAGTAATGATGAGCGTTTTTTCATATGTTTGTTGGCCGCATAAATGTCTTCTTTTGAAAAGTTTCTGTTCATATCCTCTGCCCACTTTTTGATGGGGTTGTTTTTTTCTTGTAAATTTGTTTAAGTTCTTTGTAGATTCTGGATATTAGCCCTTTGTCTGATGGGTAGATTGCAGAAATTTTTTCCCATTCTGTTGGTTGCTGGTTCACTCTAATGATTGTTTCTTTTGCTGTACAGAAGCTCTTGAGTTTAATTAGATCCCATTTGTCTATTTTGTCTTTTGTTGCCAATGCTTTAGTTGTGTTAGTCATGAAGTCCTTGCCTATGCCCTGAATGGTATTGCCTAGGTTTTCTTCTAGGGTTTTTATGGTGTTAGGTCTTTTTTTTTTTTTTTTAATTTATTTATTTAACTTTAGGTGCATACTATATCTGGCATTTCTCCCCATGTTATCTCTCCCCACCCTCCCCAACCCCTGCTGTCTCTCCCCTACCCCCCCCCACAACTGCCCCAGTGTGTGATACTCCTCTCCCTGAGTCCATGTGTTCTCACTGTTCAACACTCACCTGTGAGTGAATCTGGAGTTAATTTTTTTATAAGGTGTAAGGAAGGGATCTAGTTTTAGCTTTTTGCACATGGCTAGCCAGTTTTCCCAACTTGTTCTGTCACCCAGGCTGAAATGCAGTGGCCCAATCTCGGCTCACTGTAACCTCTGCCTCCCAGGTTCAAGCAATTCTCATGCCTCAGCTTCCTGAGTAGCTGGGATTACAGGCATGTGCCACCATACCTATCTAATTTTTGTATTTTTAGCAGAAACAGAGTTTTACCATGTTGGCCAGGTTGGTCTTAAACTCCTGGGCTCAAGTGATCTACCTGCCTGGTCTCCCAAAGTGCTTGATTATAGCCATGAGCCATTGCACCCGGCCCTGTAACATTTCTTTGTTAGCCTCTTAATTTCTGTACTATCTCGTTTTAGTTATCTATTGCTTCATAACAGATTATCCTTAAACAACAGCTTAAAACAACCAACGTTTATTATCATAATTCCTTTAGGTCAGGAATCTTAGCTGAATGCCTCTGACTTAGGATCTTCCACAGTGACACAGTCAAGGTTTGGCCAGGGCTATAGTCATTTCAAGGCATGACTTGAGGATCTACTTTCAAGATTAATGACATAGAATAGAATTCTCGGTTGACATATTTTACCTCTTTCATCATATTAAAGATTCCTTTCTACTATCTTTTGGGCTTCATTGTTTCAAATAATACGCTACTCATTTTCATTCTCTGTTGTGTTTCTATGGCTGCTTTCAAGATTTTCTGTTTAGCTTTGGTTTTCAGCTGTTTATTTATTAGGTGCCTAAGTATAGTTTTCTTTGTTTTATCTTTTTTGGGGTTTGCCAAAATTCTGGAATCTTTATATCTTCTACCAAATTTGGGAACATTTTAGCCATTGTTTCTTTTTGTCTCCCATATCTCTCTTCTTTATTTCTATGAGTTCAGTTACACATATGGCAGACCTTTTGATTTTATCTTATAACTCACTATGGGATAATTTTCTTCAACTTCTCCTTTTTGTTTTTCAGAGTCAAGTTGGTTTATCTTCAGATTTACTGGCTCTTCAATCTATACAGTGAATTCTAAAAAAAAATTCTTGAATTTTCATTTTGTTATTTTTTTAATAGTTTCTTTTGCTGAGCTTACCTATTTTTAAATTCATCCTGAGCTTTTGTTGTTGTTGTTGTCATCTGATGCATAATTATAATAGCTATTTTAATATTATTACTTATTTTAACATCTGGGTCATCTCTAGACTTGGTCTTCATTGATTGCTTTTTCTTATTACATAGTTTTGGATATTTCACAATTGGCAGCAAGAATCCAACTTCACAGTGAAAACTATAATTATATATTGTAAAATTTTTGGTATACGTTCTCTTATTGTTCTCTTATAACTTCCAGCAGTGCCCTTTTACAAAATGGATTTTTTTTTTTATTTTTCTTTATTCTTTTTTTCTTCTTTTTTTTTCTTTTTTTCTTCCTCTAACATAGATCATAGGAAACAAACAAAATGGATGTTTTAACATGATCTTTGCTTTCTTTTGCAGGGCATCTCCTCTACATTCAGTTTCATCCAAGTCATTCCGGGATTTCTTACTAGAAGAAAAAAAGTCTGTTACTAGTCATAGTTCAGGCGATCATGTCAAAAAAATTTGTTTTAAAGGAATTGAAAATTCTCAGGCATCAAAAATTGTCAGGTAATGAAACAAAACTAACGATATTCTATAGTGGTTTTATGTTCTGAAATAATCTTTAAAACTTTATGAGGCAGATTTTTGTACACTCTTTTACATTCAGAATGAAATTAGCATGTTTAAATTCCTTCCCCACTTTAAGAAATGGAAATAGTTATTGAGATACAATTGACTTAAAATCAGTTGCATCTATTTAAAGTATACAATCTGTAGTTTTAGCATATATATAATCCTATGACACCACCACAACATTCAAGGTAGTGAACATAAGCATCATTTTCACATATGTCCTCATGCCCCTTTGTAATCCATTCCTCTCTTCCTTCTGTTCCCCTTCCCAAGCAGCTACTAATCTGTCAATACAGACTAGCTTGTACATTTTAAGAGTTTTATGTAAATGGGGTCGTGCAGTATGTACCCGTTGTAAAATCGCCTTCTTTTACTCAGCATAATTATTTTGAGATTTATTTAAGCTGTTATGAGTATCCATTGATTCTGTTTCACTGCTGAATAGTATTTCATTATATGGGTATACCACAGTCAGTTTATCCATGCACCAGTTGATGGACTTTTAGGTATTCACAGTTTTTTCTCTAGCTATTTTTTAATTTTAATTTGCATGAAAGTAGAGTTGGGGTCTCATTATGTTGCCCAGGCTGGTCTTGAACTCCTAGCCCCAAGTAATCCTCCAACCTCTGCCTCCCAAAGTGCTGGGATTACAGGCATGATCTGCCATACCTGGCCTAGCTGTTTTTGGTACCGTTTTAGAAAATCCAGTGTATTTTTAAAAAATGTTTCATATTTTAAATGCCTCCATGAAACATCAAAATCTATCTGTAATTTAAAAGCAGTATTTTCAGTGAGCTGTGATTGGACCATTGCACTCTAGCATGAACAGAGCAAGACCTGGTCTCAAACAAAACAGAACAAAATAAATAAGAAATGTTATGTCCAATTCAAGTGCATCAAACAGATAATATAAACTTTTCTGACTGAAGCAAGGAGAGGGCACTGGGAACTATGCTAGTTTAATGTCACCTTACCTGTCCTGAGGAACTATCAAAGTCTTCTAACAACAATGTTTGGAAACTACTGATTTAGATGAAATATTTAGGCATATTTTTATTGTTAGAATTGTGACTGTCTTCTTTTTTACAGATATTTACATTTAGGAGGAAAGTTCTTGAGCTATTTTCTTGCCATACAGAAAATCAGAGAGCAGAAAAGATCTGAAGAAGTCATCTCCCTAACTTGTCAAATACTTCTAGCATTACAATATTATTTTAAAATAAAAATCTTAGGTTGGGTTTGGTGGCTTAATGCCTGTAATCCTAGCACTTTGGGAGGCTGAGGTGGGCAGATCATTTGAGTCTGGGAGTTTGAGGTCAGCCTGGCAAGATGATGAAACCTTGTCTCTACAAAAAATACCAAGAAAAAAAATTATCTGGGCCTAGTGGTATGCGCCCATAGTCCCAGCTGTTCAGGAGGCTGGGGTGGTAGGATCGCTTGAGGCTGAAGGTAAAGAATGCAGTTAGCCACGAGTGTGCCACTGTACTCCAGCCTGAGCAACAGAGTGAGACCCTGTCTCAAAAAAAAAAAAAAAAAAAAAAAGAGACAAACCTTAAGTGGAATACTAACATATGAAACAACTATTAAGCCTTTTTGCATATTAATTTATAAATTAAAATTATAATTATGATAGGCTTATAAATATAAAACTAGGAGCATAGTCTTAAAATTGGCAATCAAATATTTATTGATTATCAGCCTTGTATCAGACATTATGCTAAGTACTAGAGTCACAGTGGTGAACAAATTAGCCCCTGCCTATGTAGAACTATCCTCCTTGTTTTGTCGTAGAAAAAGTTCTCTCTCCTGTTATAGGTCAATACTTGTGCTTTTATCTTAATGCTTCCCACTTCAGAAACCTTAAAACTATTAATTATCCCTTTCGTTTCTTGTGTACGATTCAACCTTTTCCTTTTAACTAGAGTCTTCCCCTCTGGTTTTGAATGTGCTCAGGTTTCTCATGTGGTCTGGGCACACTTTCTTCTAGCAGTTGTCCTATCATTACCAATTCTCCACCCCCTTCACAGCCAGATTTCTTAAAAGAGTTGTCACTTCCCACTCAGTCCGTAATTCATTTTGTCTTCCAGCCCCATTAAACTGAAACAGTCCAGGCTAGGTTCAGCAGTGACCTTTACATTGCCAACACCATCCGCTTTTTTTTTTTTTTTTTAAATTAAGACGAGGTTTCACCATGTTGATCAGGCTGGTCTTGAACTCCCGACCTCAGGTGATCTGCCCACCTTGGCCTCCAAAGTGCTTGAATTACAGGCGTGAGCCACCGCGCCCAGCCACCATCCACTTTTTATATGACTTACCATACTTGAAGTTCAATTACTGATCATCTTCTTATTTCACTTTATATTTTTTCTACACTATCCATTTTATGAGCATGTGTTCAGTTATCATACATGTACTAAAGACTCAAAATTTATATCTCCTGCCCGTATCTATCATCTGAGCTTTAGACTTAATTATGTGTCTTGCTGACCCTCCCATCCTATTTGGATGTTCAGAAACACTGCAAAATTCATGTCCAAAGTTACACTTGATGTTTTCCTCATACTCCCTCATAAAACCAAAATCAAACAAAAATAGAGACAAAACAAAGAACGGCCTATTATTTCTGAATTTTCTTCCTCAGTAAAGAGGAAGAATTTGTGTCTTTGGCACTTCCATTTTCTTCACAAATATTCAGTCTACTGTGAGAGCATTCCAGTTTTATCTCTTAAATATTTCTCAAATCCATATACTACATTTTATTACCAGTGCTATCACCTCTGATTCAGTCAACTGTGATAATTCACCTGGGCCACCACAGTTGCCTTCCTGACTGGTCTTGCCTTTCTTTCCTTCCTCCAATATGTTAAGCTAGTGTGTTCTTTTTGAAAATTTGGAATTTATTGCTTTTTTTTAAATTGCATTTTAGGTTTTGGAGTACATGTGAAGAACATGCAAGATTGTTGCATAGGTACACACATGGCAGTGTGGTTTGCTGCCTTCCTCCCCATCACCTATATCTGGCATTTCTCCCCATGCTATCTCTCCCCAACTCCCCACCCCCTGCTGTCCCTCCCCTGTTTCCCCCCGACGAACCCCAGTGTGTGATGCTCCCCTCCCTGTGTCCATGTGTTCTCATTGTTCAACACCCACCTATGAGTGAAAACATGCGGTGTTTGATTTTCTGTTCTTGTGTCAGTTTGCTGAGAATGATGGTTTCCAGGTTCATCCATGTCCCTACAAAGGACACGAACTCATCGTTTCTTATGGCTGCATAGTATTCCATGGTGTATGTGTGCCACATTT
>CAUYLG010012073.1:0-60706 GCA_963573385.1 Cacajao melanocephalus
CTTGGTTAAGAGACTGAACACCTATACAGGGAGGGTGAGAACAGGATATTATAAAGAGGAGGGGGAATGGGAATGGGTTAATAGGGAGAAGGAGGAAGAATATTTCTTAGAGTTTTTTTTTTTTTTAAGATGGAGTCTTGCCTCGTCGCCCATGCTGGAGTGCAATGGCGTGATCTCGGCTTATTGCAGCCTGCATCTCCCGGGTTTCAGCAATTCTCCTGCCCAGCCTCCTGGGTAGCTGAGATTACAGGCACACGCCACCACACCTGGCTGATTTTTGTATTTTTAGTGGAGACGGAGTTTCCCTATGTTGGCCAGGCTGATCTTGAACTCCTGACGTCAGGTGATCTGCCTGCCTCAGCCTCCCAAAGTGCTAGGATTTCAAGTGTGAGCCACCACGCCCAGCCCTTTCTTTTCTTTTGTTTATTCAAGTTATTTTCACAACAAAGGGCCAAGTTTTATGAAAAGAATTGCCTTCTGTAAAGAACATAAAATTGGTGCGTGTCAGTTTCTCATACGCCAAGTTGTTACATCAAAGCTAAACCTTGTCAGTGTTGAATAGTTAAATTATTTACATTAAAAACATTAATCAACACTAATCAAATGATTCATTATAAGCTACTTCAACAAAGATTCATACTATGCATGTAATAATTCAACTTATATGTATATAATTGACTCAGAATGCTTTTAGAACGTACATTTTCTGTAAAATATTGACTGGATAACGGAATCAGTCTTAGAGATGGTAGTTTGTACAGGTTTAAATACAATATAATAATTATTATTAACATAGAATAAACAACAGTATTTGTTATTGGGCATATTGTAACACTGGGAAAAATAGCATTTGAAATAGTCACATGTTGACATGCGTATTTCGGTATGCTCAAGGCCTTAATGATTACTTTGCGTCTCACTTTCTCAACATTGTAGTCTCTAAGATCAGGCTTCTTAGTTCTTTGTGTCATTACATCTCTGCATTCCTTCGAATTGCCTGTGGAAGGCTCTGAAATGTGAAATGCCACTTGGAATCTGAAATAGTTTTATTTATTTTTTTAAAGTAGAATTTGTGGTACTAGGAGGTAGGTAGGGAAGGCCTGGTAGACTTGTATCTTTTAGCACTATCCAAAGAAATATTTATTTTGTTGTCACGTGGTTTTTCAGAACTTGAACAAATTGTCTGCTTTGTGTCTTTTTGAATAGAATGGGCCGTGAGTAAACTCAATTCCATAGTCAGCGACTAATTAGATTTAAGTCTTACAGGAGGTGCCAATTAAGCATGATGTAAAAGTTTTTACGTTCGGCAGTGGCAGACTGTGAGTTAAAGTGTTGGATCTTTGGTGCTTTCCCCCTGTGTTGTGGAAAACGAAAAAGAGATGACTTCAGACCAGTGGTTCTTACAGTATGGCCCCTGGACCAGCAGTAGAAACATCATCTGACAACTTAGCTTGAAATGTAAAGTTTAGAGCCCTTCTCTGATTGATTCCAATGTTAGAGAGACAGGACCTTCAAAATGTCTTCATACAGGTGGGCCTTTGGGTAACACTTAAGTCATGGAGCACATGCAACCATGAGGTTGTTTAGGATTAGATCTCTTGTTGAGATGTATCTCTGTCTCCCACCTTGTAGGAGAGGACTATACTCCCACATAGCCATCCTAGATGAAAATAATTATTTTAAGCTTTTTTAAAAGATTATACAGCATCAAAAATTAGTTTATCCCAAGTTTAACAGCCCTTTTCATCTGGCAATTTATTATATGGCTAAATTAAGGCAAACAATTCTGTTGTTGTGTTTTAAAACAAATTTAATGAAAAACTGCTTAATATCCTCTCCCTTTCCTTTGAACGCTTGAAAAACATTTTTATTTTATTTTATATTTTTGAGACAGAGTCTTGCTGTGTCACTCTGGTTGGAGTGCAGTGATGGTGCGATCTTGGCTCACTGCAACCTCCGCCTCCTGTGTTCAAGTGATTCTAGTGTCTCAGCCTCCCTTGTAGCTGGGATTTCAGGTGTGAGTCATTGTGCCTGGATACTTTTTATATTTTTAATAGAGACAAGTTTTTACCATGTTGGCCAAGCTAGTCTCAAACTCCTGGGCTCAAGTGATCCACCTGCTTTGACTCTCCAAAGTGCTGGGATTACAGGCGTGAGCCACTGCACCCAGCCAGGAAAACTTATTTTAAATAGGCTACTTGCCTTTTATACTTCATGCTTGTTCATGTAATCCTTTGTTTCTAAGTTTATCTTTTCAAGATTTATTTCCCAGCAAATGTAACTCTATAGAAATTAACCTAGTTCTCCAGTTGGAAACGTGTTGAAGCAAAGTCCCCTTTTTACATGAGGTTAGAAAATGACAGTACTTTGGGTACAAAATTAGTTCCCTAATCCTCCCTCAAGGTGTACCATTTTGTGCTTCAACTTGTATGGCCTATAAACCTTAAGGAATTTTATTGTCTTTGAACATTATCCAGCAAATCTCCTCTAATTAATTTAATCCCTATAGACATATGCTTGTTGATCAGTACAAATCAGGGCCAAAAATATCAGTCCTACTTGGAAAGCTGCTTTTGGCAGGAAGACTCTTGATTCTGAGTTGTCTGGAGCTCATGGAGCAAAGACACTCAGGAGGGCTTTTACCTCACCCTACCCCCATTTCATTAGTGACAACTGGCAGACACGAGAATCTTCATGTCTGTGCTCATCCCTCTGGCTTCTTTCTCCCAACTGCTAACGGAAATTGTTAACATTACTTTATTTGCAGAAATAGTCCTCGAATAATTAGAGGGCCAACCATCCTGAGAATCACTTAATACAGCCTATTTGCTTAAATCAATTTTCCTCTAAAGGGTAGTGCGGATGAATGCATTTTGTTTGTTTGTAAGGACTTCTAGCCTTGAAAAACCATTGTCTTTCTAGATATCACAGTTCCATGATTAATAACGTACTTTGTCAAGAAAGTTTCCCTAATGGGTAAACTCAGTGCCTTCCACTATATCTCAATATCATTGTCTCTGCCTTGCCTTCTTCATGCCTCAAAGTCCAGGAGTAAATCACCCCTTAGCTTTCTTCTCCTACTCAATTACCCTGATTTCTTTCATCCTTTTCCATCTATCTGTTTCTAGCTTTCTACATTTCTCTTGTTTCTTTCTAAACTCTTCATATAAACCGGATTTATTATTTTGTAGGATGAAGGCAGTGCTAACCTGAGTGGGTAGATGGATTGCTTAATGATTCTTGGATATGTTTTTATTCTTACATCCCAGCATCACACTACAAAAATCATAGATTGCTGTGATTCCCTTATCCATTCTTCAGATACTTACATGTGGATTTAGATATTTTATCTTTTTCCAGCCTATTTTATATGTTTATGGACAAATAGAAAACCTTCTTAATGATCGTGTTTAAAAGTACAGAATTTGAAGCTATAGTGTGTACACATAATGCTTTTCTCAGACCAATTATATCAGAGGTTGGTAAGCTTTTTCTTTAAAGTGCCAGATAGTAAATAATTTAGGTTTGTAGGTCATAAAGTCTCTGTTACAATTACTTGACTCTGCTTTTATAGCAGGAAAGTTGCCCCAGACAATATATAAGTGAATGAGGATGGCTGTGTTCCAATAAAACTTTATTTATAGGCATTATATGCAATTTGAATTCATAAAATTTTCATGTCTCAAGATATTATTATTCTTTTGATCTTTTCCAACTATTTAAAAATGTAAAAACCATTCTTAGCTTGCAGACAGTACAATAACAAGCAGCTGACTGGATTTGGCCCTTGGGCTATAGTTTGCCGACACCTGAAATATATGAAAAGGGGGATTTTGAAGACTGAAAACATTTATTCAGCCTCATGATATCTCATCATCCTAAAGTGGTTGTTTTGGTCTCTCCCTCATCCATATTTTCTGCTGTGGTCTTTTACAGATCAGACCCATTTCCACTGTTCTCTGATATCTCTTCTAGTGCTATTTAGCGCCACTACACCACACTTCTAGTAGAATGAATAATGGTGTTCAAACAATGTTGAGTGAATGAATGCAGGAATGGGAAATGAGGGTGGGGAGAAAGGAAGGAAGAAAGAGAGCACCTAAAATGGAGACAATTTCATAACTGGTAAAGTGGAAAAATAAATGTGAATAAGTTCTTTGAAAGAAGAGATCGTCTATTTGTTCCAATTTCAGTAAGTTTGTATTTTGTCCAAATGGAAACATTTTTGAATTGGATGTAATTCCTACTTGTCCTTTGGTGTTGCCTCATATTTTAGTAGGTTTAAATTTGTTGTGTCCAAATCAGAATAAAAATTTTTGCTGTTTTTTTAAAAGATGACATACAGTACAATGAAATTACATCTCTATATGTGGATGGTTCACTTGGCCAATAGGAATCTTGCAGTTATTGGTTCAATTCTACTATAGACTAATTGTTTACACAGCAATAGACCTAACTTCAAAATGTGAACAGCAGCCCAGTAAATGCTTACTGTTGATAAGAAGATCTAGGGAATAAAATGTTGGTGAATCAAAATGTATCCTTCCCTGTAACTGCAAATGTGCCTCACAGCATATATCCTTTGTACAGTGGATAAATGGTATTATCACATAAGTAAAGGATAACATATTCAGAACAATGTTATGATTAATTCTGGGATACAGAATCCATCCTAGTTAATGAAAATCTCTTTTGAACACTGAAAGTATCATTATTGCACTCATATTTATACTTGTCTGTGCATGTGGATGTTTACATAAACTTCCCTTGTCAATGCTGTTTTGAAAGCTATAACATGTATCCTTGTGTTTTCTGTGGCATCACTGCTTTAAGCATATGTTAAGCAATACCCTGGGAATTTTTTTTTTTTTTTAGTAAGAAAAGAAATAGAAAATCCACCAGTTGACAGGTGCCTATAGTGCTTTGTATTCTATAGAATGCAAGTTGTTAGCTCTGGAAGGGTTTGGAATCTTAAAGAATGAGAACAATCCAAATCCATTAGAACAAGCTGATGAACTGCATTTCCATGGGCTTGACTTTGTCCAGTTAAATGAGAGACAAGCTAGCCAATAGATCCATCAGATAAGCTGGCTAAGGCCGTTGCTTTTATTTGACATGGATGGTGATTTCATTGGGAAGAGGCCAGGTTTACCATTCCAATGTTTTCCAAAGAAACCATGTGGAACTCCAATTTCATAAAATGCAAGGAAATAAAAGAGCTCTGTAGTGAAATTAGTTTAGAAGATCCTATGGGGTATGGTCTGCCGCTGGAGGTACATAGGACATATTAACATATCAAGGGCTTTGAGCAGTCCTGAAATAAATAGCTGACACTGGGCATACGTTTCCTGGCTCTTTGCTGTCCTCTTGACTTTACAAAGATAAAATTAAGTAGCACTTAGTAAACCTAATATGTCATTTCAAATCCTGGCTTTTGGATATGGGAAATTTCACAAGAAGATAAGATCAAAAGTCAAAGAATGTTTTTCCTTTATAAAATGTTCTTTCTCTATTTAGAGGTGAAAAACTATACGCACACACACACACACACACACATATATTTTAAAGTGATTATGATCTTATATTATGAACTTCGAGTTTACTTTTTTGTAAAGGCTTTTGTGGAATTGGCAGAAGAATGAGAAATAGAATACTACCCTTCTAAATTCTTTGAAATATGCCAAAGTATGTCTATTTAACTGGGTCAGCTCTGAGTTAAGATCATTAATCCACAGTCCTGGTGTACAACAGCCGATGGTGGTCTGGTTTTGTTACGGGGTGTTGCTGAAATACTAAAAAGAAAATTAATTTTTTGTTTATTTCCATTTATAAAATGAATACATGCCATACAGCATGTTTAGAGGTGTGTTTTGAAACCAGAGTGTAGCAATTTGCAAAGATTATGGATCATGAGGCTAGCACAAGGTTTTTCAACCTCAGCATAATTGACATTTTAAGACAGATGATTCTTTGTTGCAGGGAGCTGTCCTGAGTAAAGCAGAATCCCTGGTTTCTATCCACTAGATGCCAGTGGCATCCCCCCTCCAGCTGTGACAATCACAAATGGCTCTGGACATTGCCAAATGTGCATCGTGGGGAGGGGAAGCAAAACCATCCCCTGTTGAGAACCACTGGACCAGCAGCTCTGCTGTGGGGCCCCTTTCGTGTGTTGTTGTCTGGATGCTTCTTCATTCCTTCAAAATTTATGAATTGAGCTTTAACCACTTACCTAGTGCCTGATTCAGTCATCTGGAAATGAGCTGCAAAATACGACCTTTTCATTATGAGCCTTCTGCTCATATTGTTACTGTACTATTTTAAAACAAATTCATATTTGGTAACAGTCTAATTCATTATTATAAAATCCAGATTGTGTAGAAATTCCCAGTTTCTACTTTTCCTAGAGCAGAGCTTGTAGCAAGAGTTTAGGCCATAACTTCTAATACAGTTATTAAATTACAGAATAATATGTTCTAGAATCTTCTGTGTATAGACCAACGGAATGAAATTTGAAAAACATTTTGGAAAGGTGTCTGAATGTTTACGTATGTGATTTTCAAAAGCAAATATTGATTTAGGCGAGAAGAATATAAATATAATTCACAATTTTAATAAACTTAATTATTTGTCAAGTTAAAGAAAGTCATACACTAGTGCTTACTTAGTGTAAGCATACTAAGAGCAGTGACAAATAAGATATTTTCAGTTTTGAACTTTTCACCCCAGATTCTTGGGTCCACATTTTTATTTTCTGCTGAAGAGGATTGAGATGATTTTTAAAGTTTGTAAAAGTGAACTAGCAGAAACAAATTATAAAATTAATGCTGAGTGTCCATAAACTTGGAGAGCTCATGTTTGTGTGCCTGAACTGCTTGAAAGGCACTATGTTAGCATCATCTTTATAATTTGACAAATTTATGTCATATTAATAACACTATATAATTTTTTAACTAGCTTTGCTCTTTTTTTTACATTTTACTTTTTTCCTCTCCTGGTTATCTTCACCTTTCCATTTTAGTTCTTATTGTTTAGATCCAAAGACTAAAAGAATGAAACTGTCTGCTAAAAAATAAATCCACTGGGCAAGCATTGATTTTTCAAGCCCACATGTGTGTGTGCACACACAATAATATAAAGAATAAGGGAAAGGAGGGAAGGGAAGGAAAAGGAAAAGAAGGGAGAGAAAAATGTTGTGGAGTTGCTAAAAATATTTACAACTGGAAATGTGCCTTACAGCACAATCCCTTGTCCCTGTTTTATTAAAACAAAATTTAAAATGAAAAGACAACACTAAGCTTTAATGAGAGAAGTTGTAATGAAAGTCCAGGGCATTTGATTGGGTTAGACACTGGAATAACCTGTGGTGAGGAGCTATTGGTTCTTTGCAGGCTTAGGTAACCTCAGCATGGAAACCACTTCTTCCTCTTGCAGGGGGAGTTGAGCAAAACCAAGCATAGATGCTCTGTGAGTATGAGCTCTCAGAAGTGTTGGCATGTGGAAACCAACACTTGAAATTCTATTAGTCTCCCAAACCATCAAGGTTGGCCCTGAAGATGATACAATGAAAAGCTAAAAGCTTTGAGAAGTGGACCAATGTTTTGTCCTTCATTCACTGTGGAAACTTGAGTGTCTCCTTTTGTTCATTCCATGTGCTGCAAGAGTGTTATAGGAAGTACAAAGACGTTCAACACAAATTCCTGTCTTTTAGGAGCTTTGAATACATCAGGTCCTCTAGGAAGGATGGTTAATGGAGTCATCTTTTCTTGAAAACCGTTCATGAGGCATCAGTGAATTTTTATTTTTGGTCTTGTTAATATTCAGGCTGAAAACAAAAAACATGATTAAAAGCATTATTTTAATGTATATCTTTAACTGATTTATTTCATATGCCTGCTTCTTAGCAAAATTATTAAAAGGCAGGATTATGATTTTTAGACCTTTCCTTAGTTCTTACTATATTATTTTGAAATAACCAGAGAAGTATATATGTGTGTATATATATATATATATGTATGTATTTAATATATTGATTTATTGAATATATATTAAATATTTTATGATATCTCCCTTTTCTACTAAATGATAAACTTATCAAGAGCAGGTTCCATACTTTATGCGTCTTTGGAACCACATAATCTAGCATACAGTAGAGCTCAATAAATGCCACACTGAACCAAGCTTAGAAATGTGACATGTGATCTGTTTGTAATTAAAGAAAAGTAAGTTCAAGTTTAAAAAGTTTACTTTTTATAAAAAGTTACCTTCCCTCTGCCTAAGAGATGACTGAGATGGCTCTTGTCAGATTATCTAAAAAGATAGCTCTCCAGAGGTGCAAAGGCACACATATTTCTTTGAACACTTCTTTCTTTCCTGGGGAGAATGCAGTTGGCTTGCCTGTTCAGTGTTGTTCCCTTTAATTCTGTCATGCCAGAAAAGATCCATATATACAGCGAACCCCAGTGTTTATTTATTTCTACCTCACATTGTTGCCAAAGGGATCTGAGTTGAAAAACTCCAGTAAGAATTGTGTACCTAGTGACCACGTTGGCCCGAGTCTTCTGCTCCCTTTGCTTGGTCTTTCCTTAAGAAATTGTGCTCTCACTGGTTTCCAACTCTAGTTGCTAACAACATGTCAGGTAAATAATAAATGAAGCAACATATGTATTTCTTAAGTGCCATGGAAGACTTACTCTGAGTAAATAATAAAGCATTCAGAGGATAGCAGCAGAGGTTACGAAGGATTGTTTCCCTCAAGCTCTCCAACCCATCTGGTATATAACAAACAGATTTAACCTAAGCAATTTCTTTTGTTCCCATGAATTATTTTACCCCACCCGCTTTGGATAGAAGGAATCATGAGAGTAAATGTGGTTTCTACCAGTAAGTTGTGAAAATGATGACAAGTGGTAGGATATTCAAGGAAACAGGATAGAAAACACTGTTACTCAGCAAGGGTTACATTGTAACGATCAAAAACCTTCTTCCATTTGTGCTCTTCCAGGCAAAGCAGGTTGCAAGAAACTTCACTGAATTTTGAATTCTCTTGAATGTTGTATCATCAATTTTACCTTCCTAATAATATGTGTGTGTCGATGTTTTTATTAATACATTTAAGTACAGTGAAGTCACATGTGGCTTAGTACAAGTAAAGATTTGAACTTTATTTGTATCATTGATATCTTTTAAAGCAAGCATCCGCAAATTCTCTTGAACGTATCAAATTGTAAATATTTTCGGTTCTGTGAGCTATGCCATCTCTGTTGAAACTACTCGATAATACAAAACAAATGGACATGCTGTGTTTCAATAAACCTTTATTACAAAAACAGGTGGCAGTATGAATGTGGCCCACAAGCCTGTAGTTTAATGACTTTTATTCTAACAAATGCAAAATGGGTAATACGGAAAAAGAAGCACCTGTCTGTATAACATCATAATCTTGTGTAACCTCATTTATAACCAAGTTCAACTTAAATGTTTAAATTTCTTGAGTACTAGATCCTTTTTCCCGTAGACCGATATGAATCAGTTGCCATTTCCAAATTTTAAAAAAATGTCTTTGTCACCATGAAACATTGCCCTCCCCCTTAACATAATTCCTCTTAGTATATCCCTTTCTTTTACTTAACTGCTTGGTGATAAACCTCACTTGTGAGAACGGCCAGAGATTTTCTGCCTGAATGACTTAGCATCTTCAAGCCCCTGACTGCAGCTCTTGAAAAAGCTCCCAAGCTCAGCTGGCCGCCTGGGCGGGCACTCTTGTTTCTGTGGGTTAGAGTGGGTATCACATTTCTAATGGATTAGCTGACTATTGGGAATGCAGCAGGGTTTTTAAAGTCTCTTAACTTCTAAATGCAGCACATAAATGGAGTTCTATGAATATTTAATTTGAGTGCAAGACCCGAAGTTCTTTGCAATTAGTTTAACTGTTGCTTTCAGGAGAGAGAGTATTTCCTTTGAGTGTTATAGGGTTTACAGTACACTCTTTGTTTTCCTCACTTCAGAGCTTTCCATGAGCTGGATCTTGATCACTTTTTTACAGTATTCAGAATCCATTCCTTTTCTGGTACATCTAGCATGTATCTTCTCCTACTCATTAGTAAAGAGCTGGAATTTTCAGGTATAGTATCTCTTACATTTTAATTTATCAGTCTTCCCTCTTATATCTTTCTTTAGGATCTCAGTGGAACTTAAATACTTAGATTTGCCTAATGGGCTAGCAGCCTCTGCTACAAAATTTATTTTCTTGCCTTTCTAATGAAATAAAGTTTGTGGGAAGTACAATCAGATTAAAAATCCAGATGATCTTCTTTTGTTCTTTGATATAAAAATTCTACAATAATGCCATGGAACATAGTAGGCTCTCAAAAAATTCTGGATTGAATACATTCCATGGTGCTAATTCTCTGCAGTGTGATCATAGGTAAGATCTTTATAATATTTCTGAGTAAGAGTTTTCTCATTTATAACACAAGAAATTTTTATTAGGTGGGTTTAGCTTCCTTATACATCTTAAATTTGTTCATCCTCTGGGTTCAAAACTTTGCTAGGTATCAAAATGCCCTCAAAATATTGGAAATCCCTAACTTCTAGAAACTATAAGGTTAATTAGAAAGGCAGTGGGAACACATAAAAGAGCTAGAAAAAAATAAAATGCATAATATAATCAAGAATAACTAGTATTGTTTTCAGAAGAGACAAGTCATTGTGAATGTGTGAAGAGCTGCTGGAAAAGGATAATTTGAAGCAAGTCACTAATATAGAAATAAGACTGCTAAAAAAAAGAAAAGAAAAGATTTCCAGGAGAATTAAGGAGAAAAAAAGTACTAAAAGAACATACGTAGCCAGGGCCAGGCATGGTGGCTCATGCCTGTAATCTCAGCACTATGGGAGGCCGAGGCAGACAGTTCACTTGAGGTCAGGAGTTTGAGGCCAGCCTGTGCAACATGGTAAAACCCCATGCCTACTAAAAATACAAAAATTAGCTGGGCATAGTGGCAGGCACCTGTAATCCCAGCGACTCAGGAGGCTAAGGCAGGAGAATTTCTTAAACCCGGGAGGTGGAGATTGCAGTGAGCCGAGATCGCACCACTGCACTCCATCCCGGGTGACAGAGCAAGACTGTCTCAAAAATAAAAATAAATAAATAAATAAACAAACAAACATAAGAAAACGAGGAAAGAAGATGGTGCGCACTGAGAAAAGTTGGAGATTTGGCCGTCTCAAATTCTTAACCTTTGTTAACATTAGAAACGCTGTGCCATGGACAGGCTGTCTTTCTCATTTTATGTGTCTTTTCTCCATTCTCTCTCTTCTCCTTTCTTATTTTCTTCTCTCCTTTCCTTACCTTAAAGGGCTACCATATTCACTGTAAGGTAAGGAAAGGAGAGAAGAAAATATTCAAATTATTTCATTCACCGCGTGTTTTTTAAGCACCTGACATATGCATGAACTGAAGCTGCCATCATTGCTTGCTCAGATGATTGCAACAGCTTTTTAACTGGTCTTTTCTTCAGTTCCTCTTCTCCGCTCATGCTGGAGTAACATGCAGGTCTAAGCTTTTCCAAATATAAGTATCGCCATGTCAGTGCAATTACATCCTAACATTGGAGGACACAGGACAAACACTTTCATTTGCATTACCAGCCTTTCTGAGTTCAGCTCTAGCTACAGGCATACCTCATCATGCCTCCTTCTCACTTGTGCGTCAATCAAACCTGATTTCTCTCAGTTCCCTAAACATGGCTAATTGTATCCCACACCATCATATTTGTCCTATATCACCTTTTTACTTATTTTTTTCCTTCGACAGTGTTAACTATTCCCAAATTGGGTCACTTTCTCTACCTTGTTTTTAGTAAAATTCTTTTCACTCTACTCTAATATTACTCGGTTGTAACAACGAGATGTAATTTCATAAGAACAAAAGCTGTGCCTTTTCATTTTGGATTTCCAAGCACCCAGCACAATCTTTGGCACATAGCGATGTACAACGAATATTGAATAAACATCTAATCTTCAGTGCTGAGGTACAAATCTAGAAAAAGAACTGATATTCTGTCCTGCATAAATTAAAGTTTCCTATGTTTTCATGAAGTTATTGTCTGACTTTGCTGATTTATCATGTTAATTGTCTTTCTATCTCATTTGAATCTCATTTTTAAACATATCTTTTTCTCTTGTCTATTTGGTAATGTCTGTGTAGCTCCATAATTAATCTTGTGAATAAATGTTCTAATGTATTCAACATATAATGTCTTAACAATTTTCTGTAATTTGTACCACCACCATCTGCTATCTTGCAGTGGATTCAAGAAAATACTGTGGGTTGCCATTTGTGGGAGAGTCTATATGGATTAAGGCAATACTGTACCTCTCTTTCACAATGTACTCACCACAACAATAGGACAACATAAGATCTTTCATCATGATATCTGTGGAGAAATAAATCCTTTTGTGTTTGAAGGCATCTATTTCCCTTATACCTCTATATGGTTAGGAGATATATTTGTCCATGCCTTTGTCTTGTTAGCATAAACAAATTTATTTTCCACAGGATAGTTAAAAATGTATAAATACCCCATACATATACAACATCCTCCACACATTTTATATTTTTAATTTAATGTTTTTAAAATTTATTTCTTAAGATGGAGTCTTGCTCTGTCACCCAGGCTGGAGTGCAATGGCATGATCATAGCTCACTGCAGCCTTGAACTCTTGAGCTCAAGAGATCCTCCTGTCTCAGCCTCCCAAGTTGCTGAGACAACAGGAAAATACTACCATGGCTGGTGATTTTTAAAAGTTTTTTGTAGAGATAGGGTCTTGCTTTGCTGGCTAAGCTGCTCTCATGCTCCTGGCTTCCAAGCCATTCTCCAGCTTGGGCCTCCCAAAGCGCTGTGATTATAGGGATAAACCACCATGCCTGGTTCCCTCTACACATTTAAAATATGAATAGATCCTGAAAATACTTTGCATTCATGACTTATTCAGAGTTTCTGACCATTTGATGCAGTTTGGTAAGACTTTGAAGTCAACAAATACATATTTCCACTCTTCCCTGTTTTTATTTGAAATTATTTTATTTCACTTGACTTTTTATTTATCCACTGTTAGTCATACAAGAAATTATAATTGCATTGAATATATCCCCATCTGCACCTTCATCTCCAATTTGTTCCCTCTCTTTAGACACCACTGTTATCAATTATCAGTTTGGTGTATAGACTTTAGATGTTTATGCATTTATATAGATATAGATATAGAGAGATATATTCACCCTCATAAATGTTTTTATAATGTATACCTTTATATATATGTGACTTTATACCTTGCTTTTAACAATTAGCAACATATCAGAAATACAGGTGTATATGATTCCCTTTGACAACCACATAACATTCCACAGAATGTATAATGGAGACATCTATCTGAAAGTACCCAAACCTCCTCTCCCATGTATCAAACAACATAGACATTTGTTATTTTACTAACACAATAACTGAAGATAATAGGTGCAAGGCTGGGACAGTGGCTTGGCAATGTCATTCAGGGACCCACATTCTTTTTATCTGTCCTAACCACCCTCACATGTTGGCACTTTCCTGGTTTTTTGTCTGCCTCGGCTCTAGGCTCTGTTCACACTGCACTTAAAAGCAAGAGAAAGAAGGCCAGGACAAAATAGCTTTTATTTTACTAGAAAGCCCAGCATCTTTCCATATACTTCCCATTGCATCTTACTTACTAAAACTGTGTCAGTTCCACACCAGCTGCAAGGGAGTGTGGGGACATGAACATCCGGCAAAGGGGAAACAAATAGTTTTCATTGGATTAGCCCCATAATGATATGTCATTGAGACTGCATATTGCTGAAACAAAACTGTTCAGCTTATAAGGAAGAAGAATGAATTGGTAGCTAACACAGTCTGCCACAGAAGTCAGTTATTTAATTTTCCAAACTCATTGAATTTAGATTGTATATAATCTGTGCTATTAAAAATAATATTTCAATGAAAATTATCATATGTACTTTCCTGGTTCATGTGTGGTATATTTCTCTTATGGAAATACAATGACGAGGAATTGGTATGCCGTGGAATACATATGTATGTATGGATGAGTATATGTATGTATCTGTGAGGTAGATAGCATGTTCATTAAACTTTAATGAAAGCCAGCCCTGAGTCTACTTGGATTTAGTGATACTTTTAAAGGTAGGCCTTGACTTCCTTTTCATTTTCCTTTAGGAGTCAATGATAGTAAGAGTATTTTTTCCAAAGAACATTGTCTAATATGTTAGCATAAAGTTAAACATGATTTTCCCTTTTTTTCCCTTTGCCTTCTTTTTATTTTTCTTTAAATCATCCCTTTAATGTACAGTTATTTCTCCCTAAAGTTGGCTTCTTTGTGTCTTTTTTCTTTTTTCCTAAAGTTGGTTTCATTCAGCCTTCTTTTTTCTTTCAAGGATTGTAATTTCAAATATTTTTTTTCTCTATTTTAGTGAGCTTATCAGAAGACTTTCAACCTCATTAAATTGTACATTTTTCAAGTATGTGTTCCATTATTTTGCTTTCATTCATTCCTTCTTCATATTTTATTTGGTTGAAGATCAGATTTTGGGGGGAAAGGGAAGAGATCTTTTATGTATTTCTATATTCTTTCCATTGTGACCCCTGAGAATGGCTTGTATGAAGTCTTCTTGTTGGTACCCTAAGACACAGTTTTAGTTAACAATTATATTTCCTAAGAAAGAATGTGTATCCAATTTTTAGAGAACAAAGTATTACACATGTATGTATATTTGTGTCTCGTCTCTTCTTACATTCTAATTCTCTACAGCACTACATGTTGGGGGCCTATTTAATCTGGCGGTTTCTTAGAGGTAAAATAAATTTTGTATTATAATTATATAGGTATGCATCTCTTGACTGTAACATTTTTCATCTTTTTGATTTTAAAAATTCATTTCAATTATATTGTGTGCTTGAGGTTTCTAAGGTTTCATCTTTTGGGTAGTTTATCCCATAATCTATATGAGATATCCATTTGCCAATTGTAATGTTTTTATCCTTGAATTCCCTATCAGTATATTGTTCTCTAGGTATGTGCTGGTTTTTGTTTTTGTTTTTGTTTTTGTTTGTTTGTTTTGGTTTTAAGCGTCATTCTTGCTACTGGGTTTACAAAAATATTTAGCAATTTATGGTTGGGTTTATTTTTTTAAATCTTTAATTGTATATAACATAAAATTTATCATTTTAACCATCCTGATGAATAAAGTTTGGTAGTATAAAATTCATATATTGTGCAACCATCACCACCATCCATGTCCAGAACTCTTATCTTGCAAAACTGAAACTCTATACCCATTAAACAATAATCTCCCATTCCTCTCCCCACAGCTCCTGGCAACTATTATTCTACTTTTGCTATGTTTTTGATGACTCTGAGTACTTCATGTAAGTGCAGTCATCCAGTGTTTGTCCTTTTGTGATTAGCTTTTTTCTCATTGTATGATATCCTGTAGCTTCATCCATATGATAGCATATATCTGAATATTCTTCTTTAAGGCTGAATAATATTTCATTTATGAAAATGGAATATTATTTTACTTCTCCATTCACCCATTGATGGACAGTTAGGTTGCTTCAACATTTTAGCTGCTATGAATGCTGCTATAAACATGGATGTACAAATGTCTTTTCAAGACTCTACTTTTGATTATTTTGGATTTAAATCTACAAGTGAGACTGCAGAATCAAATGGTAATTCTATTTTAATATTTGTGAGGAAATGCCCTAATGCTTTACATTATGACTATACAATTTTATATTCTTTACCAACAGTGTGCAGGTGTGCCACTTCTCCACAGCCTCACCAACACTTGCGTGGTTTTTTGATGTTTGTTTTTGGTTTTTAAACAGTTGCCATCCCAGTGATTGTGAAGTGGCATCTCGCTGTAGGTTTTAGTTGCATTGTAGTTAGGGGTTCAGGTTTCTTCATGAGATTGCCTCTGTTTCCCAACACCTGCTCTAGAGATACAGGTGAGTCTTATTTCTGGGAAAGATATGTTTCAACTTAATTTCTATGGACAGCGAGAAAAGAGAGCAGGGATGCTGAAATGTGTAATCAGACAATAGCCTATCCTCTGGGAAGGGGCCCTCCCATTTTTTTCTGGGTGTCACTAAGTGCTAGGGATTCTGCCTTTCCTTTTTTTTTTTTTTTCTTGAAGAAAGCATCCACTCTCCCCAGGTGCAAGTTCCCTTCATTTATTTAGTAAATATTCAGTAAGAGCCTATTATGTTGTAGACACTGTTTTAGGAGTTAAGGATACCACAGTGGACAAAACTAATAAAGTCTATGTCTTCATAATGTATGCATTCCAGTGAGAGGAGACAGATAATAAATAAATAAAAAAGTAGATAGATGATACGCCAAGTAGAGATAAGTGCCTTGTAAAAAATTAAAAGGTTTTATTTATTCTCTGTTGCTGGGTAATGCATTGTCATCTCTCTAGAAAAGTCCACCTAGCTTCTCAAAATAACACAAATTTTCTAACAGTTTATTTTGGTCAGGAATCCTACAGGGTATACCTGGATTCTCTACTTAGGATCTCACATAGCCAAATTCAGGGTGTCATCCAAGGCTGCTATCTCATCAGAGGCTTGAGGACCTCCTCCAAGCTTATTTAGCTTATTGGCTGAATTCAGTTTTTTGTTTTTGTAGGAATAAGATCCCTGTTTCTTTACTGGCTGTCTACCAGGGGGATGTTCTCAGCTCTTAGAAGCTGACCCCCATTTTCCGCCATGTGGTCCTCTCCACAACATGGAAATTGCTTCTCTAAAGCCAGCAGTAAAATCTCTCTGCTATTTTGACGTTCTGACTTTCTCTGACCTGTAAATGGAGGGTCAAAGAATTCAAATGATTAGTTCAAGCCCACACAGAAAATCTCCTTTCTTAAACTCAACTATGCCTTGTGGCATAACCTAATCAGGGAAGTAAAGTCCATCATCTTCACATCCCTGGGGATGGTGCAGAGCATGGACACAAAGGGGTGGGGATCACAGAGGCCATGTTAGAATTCTGCCTCCCCCATAGGATAAGGGGATACACAGTACAGGAGTAGATAAGCATGATGCCCTTCATGTGGAGTGATGTGGGGCAGCTGTTTGCCATGTGACCTTTAAACACAGCTGTGAGATTTTTGGAGGGAAAGCTTTTTCCAGGATTAAGGAATGGCAAGTGCCATGTTTGAAGCAAGAGCAGGACAATATGTGTTTGAGACAGCAAGGGGTCCCCTGTGGCTGAGATAGAGTGATTGATGAGGAGAACAGAGGGAGATTCAGGCAGGAGACACGGATAAGGTTGGACCTTGAAAGCCGTCATAAAAACTTTGGTTTTTACTCATAACTGTTGCTTTCGTGTGTGTAAAAATCACAATTTTAAATCTTGACTTTAAAAAAATCTTACTTTGAAATAAAAAGTTTATAAAGTTGAGTTGAGATGCCTTTACAAAAACATATGTGGACACAAAACCTGTAGTTCTTTTAAAAAAATTTAGAACAGTTGTAGGCTTACAGAGAACTTGAGCAAGTAGTATGGAGAGTTCCCATAAATCTCCCTCCTTCTTCCAGTACTTTCCCCTATTTTAACATCTTGTGTTAGTATGGTACGTTTGTTATAGTTGATGAGGCAGTATCAATGCATTATTAACTAAAGTTCATAGCTTACACTAGGGTTCACGCTTGTGCTGTACAATTCTGTGGGTATTGAGAAATGCACAATGTTATGTATCCACCCTTAAAGTATCATACAGAATAGTTTCACTGCACTAAAAATCTGCTGAGCTTTACCTATTCAGTTGTCTTCTCTTCCTCTTCCCTGAACTCATGGCAATCACGTATCTTTTTACTGTCTTTATAGTTTTGCCTTTTCCAGAGTGTTACATAGTTTGATATAGAACATAACTTTTTCAAACTGGCTTCATTCAATTATCAACGTGCATTTAATGTTGCTCCATGTCTTTCCATGACTTGTTGGCTTATTTGTCTTTTTTATACATTTTTTAAGTTAAATCTTTTAGGTTTAGGCAGTAGATATAGAGGATAGTTACAAGGATATTTTGCATGGTGCTGAGGTTTGGGGAATAATTGAACCCATCACCCAGGTAGTGAGCATAATACCCAATAGGTAGTTTTTTAACCCTTGCCCCTGTGCCTCCTTTTCTTCTCTCGTGGTCTTAGTGTCTGTCATTCCCATTTTATGTCCATGTGTACTCAATATTCAGTTCCCATTTATGAGAATGTGCAGCATTTGAAAAACCTGTAGTTCTTACTGATACCCCGGAATGACTGGGATTCCCAGTTGATGGTGGAAATAGTGATGAGATGGGGGTGGGGAATTAGGAAGTTTACCAGTTCAGTGCTTTAATGTAATTTACCTAAATTGTATATTTTCCTACGGTGAAGCTTCTGGAAGAAACAAAAATGTCAAGACATGCATACACATAACACACATAGTATTTATCTTAGTAAGGTTTTTTGTCAGACTAAATATGTACCACTTTTTAATTTAGAGGCTAAATTTCAACTTACACAAATAAACTTGTATTCCCTACCTAATCTGAACCATGAGTTACTAAGAATTCTTTGATTTTTTTTTTAAATTTTATGGATTACATCCTACAAAGCTGGGACTTCCGATTTGACAGGAAATGTGAGATTAGCTTCTTTAATTGGGCCACATGTGTTTTCTCTTATGACTGCAAAACCCATTTTGCAGTATTTACTTAGACATCCCAAAAAAGAAAACATAAAAATCTTTAGAATCAATGCAACAAATCAAAGCTTCTTCCTGAAAGGGTTACTGATGTGTAGGCTGCAAAATTGTCAGTTTTCTGACTATGGAGATACAAGAATCCCTACCCATTTTTAGTACACAGTAACTTTAAAAGAAGTGTTTTGAATGTCTAGGCATTTCTCAGCCACTTTACTTGGATGGTTCAATGCTGCTCCAAGAACTGACAATTCCTCTCTTAGTTTCTTTTCTGCCATGTTCCCTCCTTGCTGGCAGAGACACCATCTGCTACATGTGCAGTGACTGAGGCATCACTGAAATTCTGCTGTCAGTTTTATTCCAACATTCAAACAATTGCTAGTTTATTTTTGAAGCAGATTTCCACTCTAAAGCTCCTCATTTAAGCTTCAGTCATCCCACAACAGTTATCAGTCATGTTGATATTTGCAACTTCAAGGCAGATGTTCTAGAAGCAGCCTCTTATTGACTTACCTTCCATCAGCCGTTAGCGTGTTTGCAGAAGGTGGATGCCTTTCATGCCAGATACCTTCCTCATTATGTCAGTAGGAGCTATAGAGGTTGAGAGTAAGACTGGGTTGGTGTCGGGGGTCAAAGAATTAGAAAACTGTGACTATTCAACTAGTTAGCACAGAACGTCATCAGAAAAGCCACTGCAAAGGGCTTCTCAGAATGTCACTGCACAATCACAGATAACAGCTGGTTCCCCCATATAATAAATCCCCATGTGGAAGCAGGGCTCTTGAGGGCCCTGTCCCGTAACTAAAAACGGTCTCATTTGTTCCAGGTGTCTTTCTGGACTCTTCTGGTTACTTCTGCTTCTGACATTTATTGATTGAGTAGAAGGCAATTTGGCAAAGGGACTGAAAATCATGTGCACTGAGGTTAGAGATATTTGCTTTTGAAACTGAGTTTTTCTAATTGCTAGCCCAAGCCCTAGAGTCCTTAATATAGACTTCATGCACATTGTTGTCAAAATGAATTATATAATGTTTGCAAAGTGCTGAGGAAAGATAAGTGCTCTGTTTATCTCTCATACATTTTACTTTTGTCTCTCCTGTTCACTCTGTATGTTTCCACATGTGTATATATGATATGTATATGTGTTATACACACACACACACACACACACACACACACAGAGATAGCTAGAGAGAGAGTGTGTTATGCATCACTGAACAACAAGGATACATTTTGAGAAAGGGGTTGCTAGACTGTTTTGTCCCATGATTATTATGGAGGGTACTTACACAAACCTAGATGGTAGAGTCAGCCACATGCTTAGGATGTATGGTATAACCTACTGCTTCTAGGTTACAAACCTGTACAGTATGTTACTGTATTGAATACTGTCAATTATAACACATTAGTATGATGGTATTTGTATATCTAAACATAGTTAAATAGAAGCAAAGTGCAGTAAAAATACGATATGAGACAAAAAATGGCGCACCTGTATAGGGTACTTACATGAATGCAGCTAGCTTACAAGCCTACAGTTGCTCTAAGTGAGTCAGCGAGTGAGTGGTCAGTGAATATCAAGGCCTGGGACATTGCTGTACACTACTGTATACTTTATAAACACTGGACACGTAGGCTTCACTAAATTTATTTTAAAATATTTTTTCTTTAATGATAAATTAACTTTAGCTTGAATATTTTTACTTCATAAACTTCTAATTTTTTTAACTTTTTGGTTTTCTTGTAATAACACTCAACTTAAAAACATTGTATAGCCATAGAAAAATATTTTCTTTATGTCCTTATTCTATATACTTTTTTCTCTTTTAAACTTTTTTTTTTTTGAGACAGAGTCTCACTCTGTCCTCTGGGCTGGAGTGTAGTGGCATGATCTCAGCTCACTGCAACCTCTGCCTCCCAGGTTCAAGCGATTCTCCTGCCTCAGCCTCCCGAATAGCTAAGACTACAGGCGCCCGCCACCATGCCCGGCTAATTTTTGTATTGTTAATAGAGATGGGTTTTCACCATGTTGGCCAGGCTGGTCTCAAACTCTTGACCTCAAGTGATTAACTTGCCTCAGCCTCCCAAAGTTCTGGGATTACAGGCATGAGCCACCATGCCCGGCCTATTTTTAGATTTTTTAAATTATTTTTTTACTTAGAAAACTTTTTGTTAGAAAAAAAGGCACCAACACACAAATTAGCCTAGGCTTATACAAGATCAAGATCATCAATATCGCCGTCTTCCACCTCTTCATCTCCCCACTGGAAGGTCTTCAGGGTCAGTCATTACTGTTATCTCCTATAATAACTATGATTTCTTTTGGAAAACATTCTGAAAGGCCTGCCTCAAGCTGTTTTACAGCTATTTTTGTAAGTAGAAGAAGTGCATTCTTAAATAATGATAAAAAGTATAGTATATTAAATATATAAATCTGTAACATAGTTGTTTACTACCATTATCAAGTATTATGTACCATACACAATTGGGTGTATATTTTTATACAACTGGAAATGCAGTAGGTTTGTTTTTACCAGCATCACCCCAAACACCTGAGTAATGCATTGCTCCCTGACGTTGTGATGGCTACAACATTCTGTGGGACCACTGGATATACATGGTCTGTGGTTAACTGAAACTTTATTATGTGGTTCATGACCATGTAACACAATACAATATAACTGAGATATATACAATGAATGCTGCATCTGTATTGTCAAAACTATACTTCTTTAACCTACAGTTCTCTAATTTTATACCTATTCCTCTTTGTTTTTGTAAGATATATCTAATTGGATATTCTGTAGTTACATGGAGCGAACTACTGGTAGATCTAGAAGGAAGAAAGCAATTTCCCTTTTCCCCATTACTCTCATCAATATCACTATTCATACTGTTTTAAAGACCTACTATTTTGATGATCCTTTCCTCTGAAGTTCAACTTCAATTACTTTCTGCAATAGGCATCAAGAAATGTATAAATTGATTCAAAGTCTTTTCTTTCCCCAGCTTCTATTTCCATAACATTATGCTTGTTGCTGGGGAAAGTACAATGATAGATTTAAAAGGTTGATAGTTCAGAACACAATTTGGCAAACTCCAGCAAGCCAAATCTAACCCACTGCCTGCTTTTGTAAATAAAGTTTTATTGGCATGCAGCCACTCCCATTTTTTTTTAACAGATTGTCTATGGCTGCTTTCATGCTACAATGGCAGGATTGAATACTTGCTACTGAGACTGTATAGTTCCTATAGCCTAAAATATTTACCATCTGACCCTTTGTAGTGAAACAAATTGCCAACTCCTTGTCTAAAAGATTCTGAATTGTGTGTGTATGTAAGAAATAGAGTAAGATTTAAGTGCATGCATAAACACATATTTTAATGCTTTTGAACTTAGACATAAGTGTCACAAAAAACCTCAAAATATGTAAATTCCAAAATGATGTAATAATAAAGACAAAGGAAAAATAAAATCTGCTGAAATGATAGAAATTGGGCAGTATTTCACAGACTAGCTCACATGTCAGTAGAACATCTGAAATTAGTAAAATTTGGTAACGACAGGTTAGCAGAGAAAGTTCTTTCCATACATATTTATTACATGTCTACTGACGTATTCCAATAGATAAAAGTTTACTTAGAATGAGTATCCATCACCCTCTTATGCTTTCTGCAAGATCTAGTGCTGTACTGCTCACGTGTTATGTTGACAATTAATGCCTGTTATTCAATAGCTGATGAGGTAGCATGTAACAAATGCATAATAACATTCCACAGCACAAATCATAACAATGTTGAAGCCACATAACTTCTGGCAAGATTCCTTGGAGAGGATGCAGGAGGGGGTTATTGCAACTAAAGTTTTGTGGTGGATAGGATAGTTCTTGGGTGATGATTATCATTTGTTACTAAGATTTAGTGGTTACTCTGTCCTTATTTCTCTTATACTCAAAACAGTTTTTTAGTCTGTAATGATTTTCATGATTAGGAGAGAATATATTCTGTGCTTGAGAATGAAAACTCCCAATAATCTGTACCCTTTGAAGTAGAGATTCAGTAAGTGTTACTAATATTAGAAGGAGCTTGCCAAGCACAAACTGCTCATGGTACTTTGCCATACTTTGCAGCATGGAAACAGTAATGTTATAGAATTTTCCATTAATAAGCCACTCCTTATGTCTTTGGCCAATGGGAATTAATTTTTTGGATACTGGGCTTAATGGAATTAGCTCATCACCTTAAGCTTATTCTAATAAATTTGTGATAGCCTTAAGCTCCCTGCCTTCTCAACTCAGTCCATTTGCATGGTTTTAGTTACTGATGACTTCTACATCCCTAGGACAGAGCTTTCTACTGAACTCAAGATCCACGGAAATATCAAATATATCACCATTTTTCTGTTTATTAAAATGTCTGCCTTGCTAGTTAATTATTAATAGCTATAAAAGCAGAGTCTGTGTCTTTCTTTTTCATGGTTGTACTTGTGGCTTCTACACAGTATCTGCTCATCGTAAGCCCCATTTAGTAAGTGTTTAATGAATGAATAGGTGGATGATTCTTTTGGAGCATCATGTACTAGATACGGTATTAGGTGCAGAGATAAGATTATTAACTCCTGCCCTAGCGTCATTTATGGTCTAGCATTGAAATTCCTCATAAAACAGATAAACTTAGCTTACCACTTGATGTTAAACTATTAAAAGACCTGTAAGAATTGTTTTCCATTTATCTTATTGTCATTTTTATAGGCTAATTTCATTTTGGGGAATCAGCCCATTTCAGTCACAGTCACTCTGGGGCTGTGGGACTGTCCTCCAGGGATATTCTATATGACTTTAACTTCTAACACACTCATGCAGAAGCAGTAGTGTGCTTGGGCTCATTGAATGTGCACTGAGCCAGATTTTAGCTGTAGAGTGACTTTTAGTATGGAAAAGAAAAATAACTATTAGAACCAAATATAAAGAAATTAGTCTATGCTATGTTGATTTTTTTTTTCATTTAGAAAGAAAGGAAAAAAAGAAAGAGGGATGGAGGGAGGGAGGGAAAGAAGGATGGAGGGAAGGAAGGGAGGGAGGAAGGGAGGGAGGGAGGGAGGGAGGGAGGGAGGGAGGGAGGGAAAGAAACCAGGAGTGGTGGCTCACGCCTGTAATCTCAGCACTTTGGGAGGCCGAGGGCAGATCACCTGGGGTCAGGAGATTGAGACCTGGCCAGTATGCTGAAACCCCGTCTCTAAGGCAGGAGAATTGCTTGAACTTGGGAGGCAGAAATCGCAGTAAGCTGAGATCGCACCATTGCACTCCAGCCTGGGCGAAGATGTGAGACTCCATACCAAAAAGAGAGGATGAGGGGGAGAAGGGAGGGGAGGGGAGGGGAGGGGAGGGGAGGGGAGGGGAGAGCCGGGAGCCCATGTGAGGCCCCAGCTCCCTGCAGCCCTAGGACTGGGTTTTCCAGTGTCATTTTGCCGAGTGGCCTCTGCTTCCAACTTCTGACCGGGGTTGCTGCCTCCCTCCCCCTACACCTCTTTGTACCCCCATGGATGCCTACAAGATGCCCCTTGGACAGAGATTGTGCAGCCACACTGGGGCTGTGGTTCTGAGATAGGGGACCTGCCCCAGGGATGCTGGGAAAGGCCTTTGTTCCCCATGAAAGGCCTCTGCTTTAGCAAAGGATCCTTGAACGGGCTTCTAGCTGCCAGCTCCACAGGGCATGAAAAGGGGAGTGTGGGGTCAGAGGACTGGCCAGAGCCACTGACTGGTGGGAAGAGATGCCACATTCCTGCCATTGGGGCCACCTGGGCTGGCTGGACTGTGTGTGCTGGAGGTGGGGCAGGGCCCTGTGCGCCTGCCTCGGGGATGATGTGACCTTGGCCACCTGCAGGGGAGAGGCTCAAAGGTCAGCCTCAGCCAGCGGTCCTGGCAGCACATCTTGGGGCTTCAGGCCTGGAGGAGTTGGAGCCACTCAGCTCCTCGAGTCCCAGAGGGGGGCCCAGAGCAGTGACCCCAACAGCAAGTGGGTGGTGGAGTCAGTGTGCACTCTGTTCAAACTGGAAACAGGTCACCCTCACGGACAGCGTTCAGCCGGAGGACAGCTGCAGCCAACACGGCCAGGATGGTACCGAGGGCGCTGTGGGGCCCGGTGGGGAATCACAGTGAAGATGGGGATCATGAGGGTGTCAGAAGTCTGGGTGACAGGGCCCAGTCCTCCCACGGAGACCCTAGTTCACCCAGTGACCCCTTGGTCCAGCAACCCAGGGGGCTGAGCAGCCACTTCCTGTGCCCTCCACGGCCTGTCCAGAATCCAGACTGCACAGTCACCCACACCCCGACAAGGACCATGGCTCAGAGGCCCGGGAGGGTGGCCTTGGGCTGGAGGGATGCTCACCCGGGTGGCCTCAGGGCTTTCAGACCCATGGGGGACACTGAATGACCAGGCACACACTCACTTTGGCCAGCCACCCCGGGCCCTGCGTGCACCTGCGTTTAGCCGAGGGTGAGCTGCAGCTGCATTCCTTAGCCGTGGCTGCCCCCTGGTGGAAGATGCCCAGGGCCCGGCCAGGCCAGCCCCGTGCAAGGCTGCAGGCCCAGGACTCAGAGGTGGATCCAGCCCAGGAGGGAGCATGGCTAAGTGGCCCAGCTCACACCTTCCTCGGGCAGGCACAGGTCTCACTGGTTGGTGGAAACAGTCGAGTCAGCCCTTCCTAGGGCAGTGGGAAGCTGGTGGCCTCTCCCAGGGCTGCAGGGCAGGCCCAGCATTGTGGCCAGAATCAAAGGGCCCCAGAAGCCCCCTGCCCAGGACAGACAGCCAAGATCCTGGAACAGGGTCAGTCACAGTGGCTCTCAGCACTTCAGGAGGCCGAGACGGGCGGATCACCTGAGGTCAGGAGTTAGAGACCAGCTTGGCCAACATGGTGAAACCCCATCCCTGCTCAAAATACAAAAATTAGCCAGGCATGGTGGCTCACACCTGTAGTCCCAGCTATTCAGGAGGCTGAGGCAGAATTGCCTAAACCCGGGAGGTGGAGGCTGCAGTGAGCCAAGATCATGCCACTGCACTCTAGCCTGGGTGACAGAGTGAGACTCTGTCCCCTCCTCCCCCAAAGAAAACCCACAAGGGGCTGAGCCACCTGCCCTTCGGGGGGTCCAGGGGATGCCAGGCCAGGCTGGGGGAAGCTGAGAGCAGCCCGCCTGCCCTAATCCCTGCAGGCCAGCCTCTGGGCTCAGCACTGTGTGGGCCTGATGGGAGTTTCCCATGATTCTGGGCTGAAAATGCTGGGTGCCTGGGACAGGGTTGGGGGCAGGGGGACATATCAGCGTGGATGAGAGCCCTGGTCCTAGGCATGCGCCTGTGTCCTGCTACAAAGACGGGCAGTGGGGCAGAAGCGGCCACGGGCTGAGACGCCAGGTGTGTACAAGTGCATACGTGGGTGCCTGTGTTTTGTGTATATCTGTGAGGGTAAAATGGGTGTTTTCTTCCTGTTCCCCAGGGATTCAGGGGGCTCCTGAGGAAATTCGGGTCCATGCCGGAGATGAAGAAGCTATACTGTCACGGACATCCAGGGGTGGGGTCGCGTGTCTGAGTTCCCACGCAGGAAGGGGCTGGAAGCCTTGGGTGACAAGGCTACAGCTCCAGGGGCTGCCACCTGTGCCTGCCTGCCTGGAATACTCAGAGGCATCCCCCATCCCTGCAGGGGCCCCTCCCACTGTCTCTCCTCAGCAGGCACAATTGTGGGAAGGTATGGAGAGCTGGCACCTTGGCCCCAGGGAGGGAACTCTTTAGGCTTCTTTTTTTTTTCAGACGGTGTCTCGCTCTGTTGCCTAGGCTGGAATGCAATGGCTCGATCTTGGCTCACTGCAACCTCCAACTTCCGGGTTCAAGCGATTTTCCTGCCTCAGCCTCTTGAGTAGCTGAGATTACAGGTGTGCACTACCACACCCAGCTAATTTTTGTACTTTTAGTAGAGATGGGGTTTTACTATGTTGGCCAGGCTGGTATCGAATTCCTGACCTCAGGTGATCCACCTGCCTCAGCCTCCCAAAGTGCTGGGATGACAGGCCCGGCCTGGTCTCTGTAGGGCAGTGATCTCAAGATCTCCCCTGCACACTGATATGAGGGGATAGGGTCTTTCGAGTCCATACTCATCTCTGCACGTGGACTACGCTTAAGCCCTGCTCCACCCACCTAAGGAAAGGACCTCTTTGCTCTGTTACCCTGGTCACAGCCAGCAGCCAGCGTGAGGCACCAGCCACTGTCTGAGGACATGTGCACCTGCACTTCCAGCTGGTCATCTGCCCACGCCTTCCTGTAAGAAAACTGCTCACCTCTGAGTCCTGCAGCCAGTCTGCACAAGCAGGGACCCTGTTGCTGTCTCCACACTCATGTCATGCCCAAGCTCAGGGAAGGGCTGAGAAGTGTGACTGCTGCCGCCCCCAATTCTCGTTTAATATGTGAGGTGTTTGGACAACACAGAGCCTGATTCCATTAAAGAAGAGACCAGGCCACACATGACAGCTCACGCCTGTAATCCTGGCACTTTGGGAGGCCAAGGCAGGAGGATTGCTGGAGCCCAGGAGTTTGAGACAAGCCTGGGCAATATAGCAAGACCCTGTCTCTACAAAAAATAAATTTAGCCAGGCATGGTGGCAGGCACCTGTGGTCTCAGCTACTCAGGAGTTTGAGGTGGGAGGATGGCTTGAGCCTGCGAAGTAGAGACTACAGTGAGCCATGATTATGCCATTGCATCCCAGCCTGGGCAACAGGGCAAACACAGGCTCAAAAAATACATATTTATTTTAAAAGAAGGCTGGGTGCAGTGGCTCATGCCTGTAATACCAGCACTTTCGGAAGCCGAGAACGGTGGATCACCTGAGGTCAGGAGTTCAAGACTAGCCTGGCCAACATGGCGAAACCCTGTCTCTACTAAAAATACAAAAATTAGGCCAGGCGCAGTGGCTGATGCCTGTAATCCCAGCACTTTGGGAGGCTGAGGCGGGCGGATCATGAGGTCAGGAGTTCAAGAACAGCCTGGCCAACATGGTGAAACCCCATCTCTACTAAAAATATAAAAATTAGCTGAGCATGCTAGTGAATGCTTGTAATCCTAGCTACTCAGGAGGCTGAGGCAGGAGAATTGCTTAAACTGGGACCCAGGAGGTGGAGGTTGCAGTGAGCAGAGATTGCACCACTACACTCCAGCCTGGGTGACAGATCAAGACTCTGTCTCAAAACAAACAAACAAAAACAGAAATGAGTCAGGTGTGGTGGTGGGTGCCTGTAATCCCAGCTACTTGGGAGGCTGAGGCAGGAGAATTGCTTGAACCTGGGAGGCGGAGGCTGCAGTGAGCCGAGATTGTGCCACTGCACTCCAGCCTGGGTGACAGAGTGACACTCCATCTCAAACAAACAAACAAATACATAAATAAATAAAAGCCTATGAGTTCAAGGCTGCAGAGAGCTATAATTACACCATTGCACTCCAGCATGGGCAACAAGAGCGAAACTTCGTCTCAAATAAATAAATAAATTTAAAAAGAAGACATGACCAGTCTGCTAAACAGAGCAAGTTTTGGCCTCCTCACCAGCTGAGATTCAGAATTGCTCTAAACCCCTGTAGAAAGTTACACCAGCGTTTCTCTGCCAGTCTCCACCCACATCCCAAATGTTCTCCAAGAAGTGGAGGAAGAAGCTGAGGGTGGGTGGCTGGTGTCCCCTACAGCTGCTGGGGCAGAAGGCGGGCTGCTCTGCCCCCAGTCTTACTGGCTTTCATAGGAGGAATGGGTTTTGTTCAATCTCGTTTTGTTCAATCCTGGGGAGAGAAGACTGCACTTTCTGAGATCTAAGTGCATCTGACATAGAAGAGGACGTGGTGTGCTCTGTGAGGTCCTGAGCTTTGAGGTTTGGACAAGGACTGGCAGGTACCATTAACAGGGAGCAGATTCAGCCAGATACAAGAGCGAGGCTGGTTATCCAGCCTGGCAAGGGCTGCAAGGGAGGGAGCCCCCGCCATTCAAGGTGTGCAAGAGAAGACAGAGCCAACCTACCAGGAAGGCACCTGGGGAGAGCAGGGTCCCCCCAACTCCATACTTCCTGGTCCAGTTCCCGTATTATTCTAACTTAAAATATGCTTGTGGTCGGGTGCGGTGGCTCATGTCTATAATCCTAGCACTTTGGGAGGCCAGGAGTTCGAGACCAGCCTGCCCAACATGGCAAAATCCTGTCTCTACTAAAAAGACAAAAATTAGCTGGGCATGGTGGTGTGCGCCTATAGTCCCAGCTACTCAGGGGAGAAGCGCCTGAACCCAGGAGGTGAAGGCTGTAGTGAGCCAAGTTCACGCCACTGTACTCCAGCCTGTGCAACAGAGCAAGGCTCCGCTTTAAAAAAAAAAAGTGTTTATTCAGGCTGCTCTGCCTATGGAGTAGCCATCCTTTCTTACCTTAATCAACTCGTTTTCACTTGTTTAAAAAAAATGTGTTTGTGTTGACATGGTGGCTCACACCTGTAATCCCAGGACTTTGAGAGGCCAAGGCAGGTGGATCACTTGAGGTCAGGAGTTCAAGACCAGCCTGGCCAACATGATGAAACTTTGTCTCTACTAAAAATACAAAAATCAGCTGGTTGCATGCACCTGTAATCCCAGCTACATGGGAGGCTGAGGCAGGAGAATCGCTTGAACCCAAGAGGTGGAGGTTGCAGTGAGCTGAGATCACACCATTGCACTCCAGTCTGGGAGATAGAGCGAGACTCTGTCTCAAAAAAAAAAAAAATGTGTTTGTTCATTTCACAAGAGGGTGTCAGAGTGTGGGGACCACAGCAACAAGCTGCCTCTGAGGGGGTAAACTGACCTCTGACCTCCACGTTGACCCTAAGTCCTCCATGGGGAGGACCATGAAGGCAAGCACAGAGAGTCACTGAGGGGGTCACCAAACAGGAGATCTGCTGATGTAAGAGGAGGCGGATTTGGAGGAAGCCAGTGGCTGGGATGGTGGGGATGGTGGGCACCCACATTCAATTCCCTAGGAAAGTGCGGCATCAGCCTCAGTGATTGCTGCTGTATGGGCCCTTCCTGCCTCCATCAGCTACCCCATGACCCTCAGGCTCTCCACAGCCCAGGCACGGCAGAGAGCAGGCTAAGGGCCCTCAGCGTGCCTCTCATGTGCTGCCAGCGCCCCCCGGTTGGGGGGGGGGCACTCTCCTCCACCCTGCAGCTGCACCCTGAACCCCACAGCACATCAGGGCTGGATCGCTGGGGCCCAGGGGCTCCCCCTAGCCAGAAGCCTCCAGGACCCCACAAAATGTCTGTTTCTGGGTCCTCTCGGCAGAATGACTCGGGGCTCTGTCTTACTGGATCTAGCCACCGGGCGGTGTTTCAGGCCAGGCTGTGTGGGACGGATCTGCCAGGCAGGGATGCCAGAGCCAGAGAATCAGTGGCGGGCCCCGGGACTGCTCCAGTTTCCCACAGGGACATCAGGATATGAGGCCCAGGGCTGGAGCACCCACCACCACACGGGGTTCATCTTGTACCAGAACTTCTACAGTTTGATCATGTCTTTGAGCTCTGTCCCTTGGGCAGGGATTCCTGGGTCAGAGTGTTAGAAATGACACCTCCAAGGCACTTGGGACACCAGACAAAGCCCACAGGCCCCAGCTGGAGCAGGGAGGTCGTCCCTGGACATCTCACTCTCATGGCAGGTAAGGAACGGAAGCCCCAACATGGGCACACCCAGGGGTCCCTGGACACAGCCCCAGCACTGAGCCCTGAGGCACAGGCAGTGGCTCCGTCACTCACAAACACAGTTCAGGCACGGCCTTGTTGGCTGCCTGGGGTGGAACCGCTTCCCCGGGCTGCAGCCGGTTAATGCCAGGCCACGCCCTGGGCTGGAGAGGTTTTTCCTCAGAACCTGGGTTTTTCCTCTCTCCTCCCCTCTGCCAATCTGGCCAGCAATCTGAGTGTCGCACAAGGCTCCCATCCCCCGCACAGGCAGCTGGCGCTCAGCTATTTGTCCTTTTTGTCAACTCCCCGCTTTTTCCTGTCAACGGCCTGAGGTCCAAGGCAGCCCCGAGGCCCACCCTGTGCTCTCCCTTCCAGCCCTCATCCAGCCCTGCTGCTGGCTCTTCCAGAGGCTGGGCCGGGACCCCGGAGACCTGGGGCTGGCTCGGACTCACTCAGGCTGTGCAGAGAGGGACGGGGGCAAGGCCAGGGTCAGACGCCACAAAGGCCAGCAACACTCCCACAAAGTGCCCTTGAGAGGTCTGCGCAAAGCCAGGGCTGGGTTCTTACTGATCTTGTGCCCTCAGCCGGTCAACACAGCCTGGGCCTCCATTTCCCCAGCTGGAAATGAGACCAATCATCCAGACAATTCCTTCTAGCTCAGCCCATGACTTCAAAGAGCCGGCCATTAAACCCTGGCGTGCCCATCAATACGCCTTTCTCACATGCACTGTCCTTCCCTAAAGAGTCCTGTTTCTAGGCCCAGGCCGCTTTCTCCTTAAAGGGTGACACACATGGACAGGCACCAGGGAGCTTGGCATGCAGGCTGAGACAGGGATGAAAAGGGCCCGTAGGGGCTGGGCATGGGGGCTCACACTTGTAATCCCAGCACTTTGGGAGGCCAAAGCAGGTGGATCACTGGAGGCCAGGAGTTCAAGACCAACCTGGCCAACATGGCAAAACCCCATCTCTACCAAAAATACCAAAAATTAGCCAGATGTGGTGGCACACACCTATAATCCCAGCTACTCAGGAGACTGAAACATGAGAATCACTTGAACCTGGTAGGTTGCAGTGAGCCTGGGAGACAAAGTGAGACTGTGTCTCAAAAAAAAAAAAAGGAAAGAAAAAAGAAAGTGGCCCGTAGGAATGGAAAAATTGGAGGAACCATGGCCCTCTCACCAAGAGAACCACCCTTTTCTGAAACGCCCATGCGGGGGGTTGGCTGGAGGAGAAATACCTCACAGAAGCCGATTTCTGAAGACACAAACACATTCACCCAGAGCCAGATCTGAGACGGGGTGTGCCAAGCCCTCCACCACCTCCCAGGGCAAGGGGGGCCCCGCCCACCCTGCATCCACTCACCAGGACACCCTGCCTGGCCCCCCTTCCCAAAGCACCATCAGGGCTCTGGACTCCGGGAGAAGCGTCTGGCATGTTTGAGAACCAAACTGGTTTTCAATCAAACCTTTTAGAAGCCCAGATCACTTTCAAAGCCAGCCCCCTTTGAAACCCGACTCTTCAGAATCCACTTTGCAAATCTGTGCCCAAAAATTTTGAAACCAAAATATTCTGCAAACCTACTAGAAGCAAGACAGAGATCCAACGGAAGGGAAGCCGCTCTCTTCATTCCTGTGCTTGTATGCAGATTCAAGGAGGCAAACTGGGCTGCAGAGTTCCGGCTGTGTGCTAGCTTCCCATGCCATTTTTAAGTGTTTTTGGTAAGAATGGAAGAAAACCAATTGAAATGGCAAAAATCGTTTCATCCAGATTGTTTTTTCAGGCCCCGTTGTTTTTGTAAAATGCTTTGAAATGAAAGCAGTTTCATCAAAGCCAGAGTTCCCACTATAATTTTCCTGGGAAGAACCTCAGATGATTGAATCAGGCTCACAGAACTTGCTGCTCTATGAGAACACACAAACTGTGAAGGAGTCCGGGGGAGTGGGGGATTTTTGCCTTGCTGGCTCCCTCAGACTGTCCACCCAGCCATCTCGCAATACCGTCCTCCTTGAGTGCCTGTGGGCGGAAAAACCCATTCCAGAACCACGCCTCAGAATCTCTCCATCTTGGCCTGGCCCATGGTTTCTGAGCGTAACAGTTTCTTTTTGGCCTCTGAATGGGCTCTTTCAACCTTGGTGCTAGCTGAGGCCTGGGCCACATAGAGAAGGACCCTGGTAAGCCCAGGAACAAGGTGGGCCAGGAGATAAAGGCCCAGAGATTAGCATTTTTTTTTTTTTTGGAGGCAGAGTCTCACTCTGTTGCCCAGGCTGGAGTGTAATGGTGTGATCTCAGCTCACTGCAACCTCTGCCTCCCAGGCTCAAGAGATTCTCATGCCTCAGCCTCCCCATTAGCTGGGATTATAGGCGCCCACCACCACATCCAGCTAATTTTTGTACTTTTAGGGGTTTCACCATGTTGGCCAGGCTGGTGTCGAACTTCCAACCTCAGGTGACCCACCTGCCTCAGCCTCCCAAAGCGCTAGGATTACAGGCATGAGCCACCATGCCTGGCTGGTGTCATTTTCTTTAAAAGACACCTCCACGGTTTGAGGGAGAAAAGATGAGACCACTGGTGGACCCTCCAGAAATGAGAAACACAGCAGCATCATTCACCTGGAGTTTGAGAATGCTGTCTCCCTCAGCACGCCATGCCTGCCCGCCCGCCCGCCCGCCAGAGACCCAACGGAAGGGAAGCCGCTCTCTTCATTCCTGTGCTTGTGTGCGGATTCAAGGAGGCAAACTGGGCTGCAGAGTCCCGGCTGTGTGCTAGCTTCCCATGCCATTTTAAAGTATTTTTGCTAATAATAAGAATTAAAGTTCAATTCCTTCCAAAATTAAACATAAATTACCACATGACCCCACAGTCCTGCTCCTAGGCATGTACTCCAGAGCAGCGGCCCCCAGCCTTTTTGGCACCAGGGACTGGTTTCATGGAAGACAATTTTTCCGTGGATGGGGCAGAGGTAGGCTTTTGGGATGAAACTGTTTCATTCCAGGCTGGGTACGGCGGCTCACGCCTGTAATCCTGACACTTTGGGAGGCCGACACAGGCAGATCACTCGAAGTCAGGAGTGAGACCAGCCTGGCCAACATGGTGAAATCTCATCTCTACTAAAAATATAAAAATTAGCCAGGCATGGTGGCACACGCCTATAATTCCAGCTACTTGGGAGGCTGAGGCACAAGAATGGCTTGAACCCAGGAGGTGGAGGTTGCAGTGAGCTGAGATTGCACCAGTGCACTCCAGTCTGGGTGACAGCAAAACTCCCCCTCAAAAAAAAAATAATTATTATAAATAAAAATACAAAAAATTAGCTGGGCATGGTGATGGGTGCCTGTAATCCCAGTTACTTGGGAGGCTGAGGCAGGAGAACTGCTTGAACCCGGGAGACGGGGGTTGCAGTGAGCCGAGATTGTGCCACTGCACTCCAGCCTGGGTGAAAGAGCAAGACTGTCTGAAAAAAAAAAAAAAAAAAAAAACTGTTCTGCTTCAGATCATCAGGCATTAGATTGTCATACGGAGAACCCTGGTATGCACAGTTCACAGTAGGGTTCGTGCTTCTACGAGAATCAAATGCTGCTGCGGATCTGATGGGAGGTAGAGCTCAGGTGCTCGCTCACCTGTGGCTCACGTCCTGCTGTGTGGCCAGTTCCAAAGGGGGCCACAGACCGGTATTGGTCCATGGCCCTGTCCAAATAATTAAAAGTAGGGACTCAAACAGGTATCTGCACACCTGTGTTCACAGCAGCGTTATTCAAGAGTCAAGAGATGGAAGAAACCCAGGTGTCCATCATGGGTGAATGGGCAAAACGTGGTCTGTCCATACAATGGACTATCATTCAACCTTAGAAAGGAAGGCGGGCTGGGCACAGTGAGCCTGTAATCCCAGCACTTTGGGAGGCCAAAGCGGGCAGATCACGAGGTCAAGAGATCAAGACCATCCTGGCCAACATGGCGAAACCCCGTCTCTGCTAAAAATACAAAAATTAGCTGGGCGTGGTGGCGCACACCTGCAGTCCCAGCTACTTGGGAGACTGAGGCAGGAGAATTTCTTGAACCTGGGAGACAGAGGTTGCAGTGAGCCAAGATCGTGCCACTGCACCCCAGACTGGCAACAGAGCAAGACTCCATATCAAAAAAAAAAAAAAAAGGCGGCAATTCTGACTACCACATGAATGAAATTTGAAGACATTATACTACATGAAATAAGCCAGACACAAAAGGACAAATATTGTACAAATCCAATTACAGATTACAGGAGGTCCCTAGAGTAGTCAAATTCAGAGACAGAAAGTAGAATGGCTGGTGGTAATGGTGGCACAAAACATGAATGTGCTTAATGTCATTGAACTGTGTGCTTAAAAATGGTTAAGATTGTACATTTATGTTACATGTATTTTACCACAACTGTTAAAAGCATCGAAATTGATACCAATTAAGCCATCACCACCACCACAATTCATTCAAGAAAATGCACTTACAAGGTCAACCTTTTTTTGTGTGTGTGAGAAACCCACTCTCCTAAACACGATAGTCTTCCAATGATAAAATACAACAGATTTTTTGGTTTTTTACACAAGGTCTCGCTCTGTCACCCAGGCTGGAATGTAGTGGTGCAATCATGGCTCATTGTAGCCTTGACCTCCCAGACTCAAGCAATCCTCCCACCTCAGCCTCCCAAGTAGCTGGGACTACAGGTGCACACCACCACGCATGGCTTTCTCTTTTAGTTTTTGTAGAGACAAGATCCCACTATGTTGCCCAGGCTGGTCTCAAACTTCTGAGCTCAAGCAATCCTCCTGCCTTGAGCTCCCAAAGTGGTGAGATTACAGGTATAAGCTGCTGCCCCAGCCATATTCTTATCATTATTATTTAAATGAGTAAAGAAAGCATTTTCAAGGTTCCTATTCCAAATTTGCCTAAAAGATGAACTCAAGCCCAGGGCCAGGAGACCGAGGCTGGAAAGCATTGCCAGCCCTAGGCCGCTGCTCCCTGGGTTCCTGGGTGTGGGGTTAGCAGGCAACAGCTCTGCTGTTTCCCTCCCCCATCTAGGCAGGCCTGGACGCCGTCCCAACATCGCATGCCACACAGGGCTCCACATGCTCCTCCCTCTCGCTCTGGTCTTCCCTGGGCCCCGTGGGAATTCTTGAGTCAAGCCCAGCTGCCCCTGCTGACCCAGGTCAAGGCTCTCACGGAGCATGGGGCCTGCACTCTTTGAACCTCTTGAAACATTATAAGCAGAACATTGCCCCAGAGGCTGAGAGGCGCAGCCATGTCTCTGCTAAGCAAGGATGATGCTTAAGGAAGGAAAAAAGACAGGGCCTGGCCTTTTTTCCCCTGGGATTTCAAAGTGCATTTAGACATGCTAACTTATTACCACTCACGAGGTGGCAACGTCACACGGCCGGAGAAATGACAGCACAAGAAGTATCGTGACTCCCGACCCCGAGACAAATCCAGAATGACACAGGATCAAACAAACAAAAAAAAAGAATGACACAGGATTGTGTAACCTCCAGGCCTTTGTTCAAACAGCTTATTCTGTTAGATAAACCTGAGTTGTGGCGTTCTTCTTGGCAGTTTCTATTAGTGTGAAGGTGAATTCCTATCTAAAATGGAAGCTGACTACAGGTATAAAACGCCTCCTCCCAAATCAGCTTGCAGACCCTCCACTGTGGGCACCCTGGGCTGGCCATGCAGGCTCACTCTGTCCTCTCTTCAGTGGCCCACACTGCTCCTACCCACACGCAAACCTCATCTGGGATGCCCAGTTCCCATCATCACAGGAAAGTGTGGGACCCTCTGACTTTAACTGAGTTCAGGTCAAGTACTACCCCAAACACCTGAGCCAGAATTTTCAAATCCAGTTCTCCAAACACACACACACACACGTACATACTCACACTTGCACACATACTCCCACACACACTCAGCCAGCTTCTAGCCAGTACTTCAAACCCCAAAACTACAAGTAAAGTGCAAAAACACCCAGATAGGCTGTGTTCATTTATCACTGTCAAAGTCAACCAACAGATCCTCATCAGACAAGTGTGACGGGACCGTTACCGTGACCAAATGCTTTCCAGATGGCACCATGACAGCCACAGGAGTCATTTCAGGCCAGCCTGTGGAATGGCGTTTGGCTCAGATCAGCAGCACCCATGGACAGACATGGAGAAGCCTTCAAACCAGGTGTCCTTTCTGCATTAGTCTCCCCATCAGAGATGCACTGAGAAATTATTCCTGCTGGGTAAGGTGGCTCACGCCTGTAATCCCAGCACTTTGAGAGGCTAAGGCAGAAGGGGCACTTGAGCTCAAGAGTTTGAGACCAGCCTGGGCAACACAGCAAGACCCCATCTCTACTAAAAATTTAAAAAATTAGCTGGGCATGGTGATGCATGCCTGTAGTCCCAGCTACTTGGGAAGCTGAGGCGGGAGGATCACTTGAGCCCAGGAGGTTGAGGCTGTAGTGAGCTATGATTACACCAATGTACTCCAGCCTAGATGAAAGAAAGAAACCCTGACTCAAAAAAAAAAAAAAAAAAAAAAAAGAGAAAAAGAAGAAACCATTTTAAAAGGGGAAAAAAACCACACATTCTCCAATTAATCCCTGCTGGTGAAATGGTATCCCAATAGGAGATCCTCACCTACCACTGGGTCCTGTCAGAGCAAGAACATGTTTATAAAATCTCACGATGCTACTAAATGACTCGGGTCCACATGACAGTAAGCTGCACCCTTAGGTCATGTGGCTTCTCTCTTCACTGATGGAACGCCTTCAACCCTAGTTTATCAAACACCAACATATTAATGCAGTCGTGTGTGAGTCAAGATCCTGTATGTGAAATGCTAGAAATCCAACCCAAATTAGCTGAAGTAGGTGTCGATTCCATGACGGCATAGCTGAGGGGTGCAGGTGCACCCGGCTTCGGGGCTCACCCCATCCTGGCCCTCATCTGATGGCCCTCCCTCCCTCAGCAGTTGGTCTCAGTTCCAGGACAGCTTTTCTAGGGGGTCACAGCCCTGTAACTTCCATCACCTCCGCCTGCCAAAATCCCTTCTCAGAGACTTGCAACAAAGGGCATTGGGTCTCAGGGGTCCAGGATGAGGAATCAGCCTCGTCCCATATCAACCGTGGGAGGCAATGGCTCAAGGGCATCTGCCCTTGGACCTAGGTGGGGGAGGGCCCAGCTCAGCCCTCCTGAGGTAAGCGAGAGGGTGGAAGAGATGGGCTCTCTAACCAGGAGGAGGAATGAATGCAGGCAAAAAAACAACAGCCGTGTGCAAGCAGTCACTCCAACACTCAGGAGAAACGTCTAAACACTTTTAGATGAATTACATCTCTGTAATCCAAGCTTTACCTTTTGATAGTCTTAGGTTTGGTAGGGTAGAAAAAGACATGTGTCTTATAAGTAAATAAGCAAAAATTGCCCCTGGATAACGGGTGTGGGAGCGCCCCAGCCTGGTGATGGCCTCCTCTGGGGTTGGGTGGTATCTTCAGCCTGTGTGATATCTGGGAATCTGTTATTCTGCAGGGTGGGGCTGCCAATGGGAACAGACCGTCCCCAGCTCTCTGCCAAGAGTGTCAGCCACTCCTCTGGGCTGCCTCCATCCAGGCGGGTGAGCACACATGGAGGGGAGCACCACCAGGAACCTGGGCTTCCTTTCAGAGTTACTAGGGAGAAGGCTCTGGTGTGGCCCCGATGTCCTGCCACAGGGAAACACTTGGCACCATGTTGAACCAACAGATCCAGGAAAGGTCCCTCCACAAAGGTACAACCAAGGCAGCTCACGTCCAGGGACAGGCACCCTGGCAGCTCAGCTCAGGAGGGTCCCTCTGGGGAGGCCTGGGCTGCACCAGGAGGCAGACCACATGCTCACAACATGCATATGCCACCCGCTTTACTTGGACCCACACAAGGACAATGTCCACAGCCTCCAGCTCAGATGGCTGCTTCCATCCACGTTGCTTTCACTCATGGGGACCAGGGAGGGCTTAGCCACCCTGCGCTCACTCTGTACCGCTGCCGCAGCCCTGGCAGCCTCTCACCTGTGTGCAGGAGACAGGGCAGGGAGAGAGGGCGCGACCATGTAGGCCCTGATAACACAGCTTGCCTTGTTGGAGGGTTTATAGAAGAGAACATGAAATACAACGCCTATATCCTCTGGAAGAAGGAAACAAGAAAAATATCTATATCTATCTATATAAATATAAATATATATATACATATAAAATCCGATTCCTAAGTGACAGAGCTGGGTTAAAGCCCCACCTTCACCAAACCACCCACCTCAGGGCAAAGACGTGCTCAGACCTCACCGGGAAAATAAACTGAAATCCTAACCCTTGCCCTCTATCAAGACATAGGGCCAAAACCAAGCCTGAAATTTTTCCAATAGTCCAAATAAATGGCAAACGCACTACAGCAAACCCCACTAAACATCCATCACGGGTTGTAAATATCAGCGAACGAAGAAGCATAAGATGCTTTAAGAGGAAAGAGGAAGGGAAGCGTCACCCACACACCTGCAAGTCAGACCTGTGTCAGATTCCTGAGCCAGATGGAAAATACACAGCATCAAACGCCAGGAGGCGAGCCCATGAGCAGCCAGGCTGCCCAGCCTAGGCCTTGCCCAGCTGTGAGCAAGCACAGTGTCCTCCCACTGATTCGAGGCGCGGCCATCGCACCAGACAGGGCTTTGTGACACGACCCCGCACCCAGACCATGGCATTCTTGTGACTGTGCTAAAGTGTGGACACAGCTGGAGGATGGGGGCCAACAGGGTAAAAGAATTTTAAAGTTTATGGTTAATTTTCCAGTTGTATAATGTCAATTTTTATAAAATGTATAATTTGCTTTGTTTAAGCGGAAAAAAAACAGATCCAAATTTCTCTATGCGATGTGGTGCTGCGCATCAGGGAAACAGCAAAGAATCGGAGGAAGCAGGATCTCCTCTGGGCAGGCGGCCTCCAAACAGCCTGCTGGGTGGAGGGGAGGATCTCCAGGAAGAACGGTGCACACCTCCCACTCTTCCTGGAGATGCCTCCCCTCCGCCCAGCAGGCTGTTTTCTGCCTCTCCCATCCAGAGCCATCCCCATGGGCCATGGCCCCAACCACAGCCCAGGAAGCCACGGCCTGAGAATCTGGGTGGGTGCATGGATGTGGGTGGTATCTTCTCCAGGAACCCCTCCACATCCCTGCAAATACCCCAGATGCTCAGGAAAACCGACTCTCTGAGGAACCACACCAAGAACTGAAAATGCAGAAATGGAGGGGGACGCAGGACCCCCTCAGTGAGCGAACCACCCAGCGGGTTCTGACATTTGTCTAAACATCCTATAAACAAAACGTCCCAGGGAGGTGTTCCAGCAGAGGCAGATGCCGAGGGCCATGCCCAGAAAAATGGAAAGCAAGGCCTCAGCAGATTCACTGATGCCCTGTTCACAGCAGCACCCAATTCACAATAGCAGGAAGGCAGACGCAACGCAGTGTCCAACCACTGATGAACAGATAACAAACCGTGCCCCTTCCACACAATGGGACATTACTCAGCCTCAGAAAGGAAGGAAGTTCCGACACCTGCCATGACACGGATGAACCTGGAGGACCCTGCATTACAGGAAGTAGGTCGGTCCCAAAAGGACCAATACTGCATGGCTCCACTTCTATAAGGGACCTCAGGTAGTGGAATTCAGAGAGGAGGGGGTGCTGCGTCTGCCTGTGGGGAGTGAATGCCGAGTGGGGACAGAGTTTCCGTTTGGGAAGATGAGAAAGCTCTGGCGATGCTGGTGGTGATGGTGGCATGGTGATGCCAATGTGCTTAATGCCACACACTGTGCACTTAACAACGGCTAAGATGGTAAATTTAAAATTACAAATTTCTATCATAATTAAAAAAATTGAAGGGGCCAGGTGTGATGGCTCATGCCTGTGGGAGGGTGAGGCACTGTGGGAGGGTGAGGCAGGAGGGTCACTTGAGCCCAGGAGTTTGAGACCAGCCTGGGACATACAGTGAGACCTCATCTCTGCTAAAAATAATAAATTAGCTGGGCGTGCTGGCGCTCACCTGTAACCCCAGCTACTCAGGAGTCTGAGGTGGGAAGATCACTTGAGCAGGGAGGTTGAAGCTGCAGTCAGCTGTGATTACACCACTTCATTCCAGCCTGGATGACAGAGTGAGACCCTGTCTCCAAAAACAAAACAAAAAAAAAACAAAAATAAAAGAAAGCAAAGCTTCAGAAAGGAAGGCAGGAGGTGTCTAACACGGTGGTGACCTGAGGCAGGCAGGCACTCAGAGGCCAAGACCCACACAAGCCTCAGCCCACCTGAGCCTGGGAAATGCAGGGACATCACACACAGGGGACACCAGGGAGGACGTCCCAACCAGCCAGCAACCAGGGAATGGGCAGTGGCGACAAACACCACCCATGAGGAAGACAGGTCAAGCAGGGTGCCCGACACCATGAGATGACTGCCACCACCTCTCCAACTACAGGTTAGAAGCAGAAATAGCAAAAGAGTTTCAGCCAGATGTTTCATGAGCCTCCTCTGATGCTTTTACCAAGACGGGGCCCATCAAACCTGAGGGTTCAAGGTCAGTCATGTCCTTGAGGGGGAAGGCACTAGAGCTAAACCAACCAGAAAGCCACAGAGACAGCCACATGGAGCCTCTTCTCGGTGACACTGTGTACTGCCATCCAACGTGGTCTAAATGCCAACCCACTCCGCTCGTAACTGTAAACCTCAACGGCCATAGTTTACTTTCTATGTTATTTATTTTATCTATTTATATCTATCTAGAAACAGGGTCTCGCTGTGTTGCAGGCTGGAGTGCAGTGGCATGATCATAGCTCACTGCAGCCTTGAACTCCTGGGCTCAAGTGATCCTCCTGCCTCAGCCTCCTGAGTGGCTGCAACTACAGGTATGCAACATCACATCTGGCAAATGTTCTTATTTTTTGTAGACATAGCATCTCGCTATGTTGTCCAAACTGATCTTGAATTCCTGGGCTCAAGTAATCCTCTCTCCTCACCCTCCTGAGTAGCTGAGTTTACAAATATATACCACCACACCCTTTTTATTTTTTATAGAGATGAGGTCTTGCTATGTTTGCCCAGGCTCGTCTTGAAATCCTGGACTCAAGTGATCCTCCCACCTCAGCCTCCCAAAGTGCCAGGATTGCAGGCATGAGCCACCGTGCCCGGCCTTAACAGCCATAATTAATTAATTAATTGGTATTTATTTATTTACTTTGAAATGGAGTCTCGCTCTGTCACCCAGGCTGGAGTGCAGTGTTGCCATCTCAGCTCACTGCAACCTCTGCCTCCTGGGTTCAAGCAATCTGCCCACCTCAGAACCCCCGAGTAGCTGGGAAGCTGGGACTACAGGTGAACACCACCATACCCAACTTTTTTTTTTTTTTTTTTTTTTTTAAGTAGTAGAGACAGAGTTTCACCATGTTGGCCAGGTCTCAAACTCCTGACCTCAAGTGAGCCTCCTGCCTGCGCCTCCCAAAGTGCTGGGATTACTGCCTGAGTCACCTGCCTGGCCTTAACAGCCATAATTTAAACTAGACACTAAAGGGAATAACTGGCGTTAGAAATACAGCTTCTGTAACTGACCGGGTTACCTCTGACTTGACTTCAAACAGGAAGCCCTGAAGATTGACCTTTTCAAGTACAACACTTAAAGAACTTTCCCTCTTGCAGGATTTGTCGGCTACCCGTTTAAAAATATCCAGGTGCGGCCTGACTTCAAGGGCAGGCCCCGCCCTCCACCTGTTAGCGCAGGAGCCCTGGAGGCAGCTCCATCAGCCTCAGCATCCCCTCCAGGGGCTGCATGCTCAGCCAGAGAAACCACAGGAGCGGGCGGGCAGAGGGGAGATTTTACTCCAGCATTCCCTTTCACGTTTCGTATTAAATATCTGAAATATATTAATCTTAAAAAACAATATGGACACAGTACTCAATGGATAGAGGCAGTGGAGTAAACAAGAAGCCCAGATTGTAAAATCGTAGGTCATAAAAAAACTGGAGCGCATGTGCGACAGGTTCCGGGCACGCGGGGCAGGACGCGCCGCGGAAGCTTTCAGTCTCGGAGGAGGTTTTCCGGCTTGGGGTAGCCAAAGAGAACAAAGTCAGCCTCGTAGAGTTTGTACAGCTGCTGCCTCCAGGCCAGGGGGATCTTAGCGAACCAGTCCTCCTCCCAGCTGCTGGCGGTCCTGTTCCGGTAGCTCGGGGGGAAGCGGAGGCGCTGGTCCACCTGGAGCAGCTGCAGCAGCTGCGCGGCGTCCTCGTCCAGCGTCTCCAGCTTCCCCACGAAGTCGTAGTCGATCTGGCACGGGTGGCAGAGGCGGTACACCTGCCGCCAGTGCTCGTTGAAGGGAGCCAGCTTTTCGGTGTGTGGGTCCAGCAGGTACTGGATGAAGTTGGCGAAGGACACCTTGAGGCCGGCGCGGAAGGCCTCGCGCGCCGAGGAGGGCAGGCTGGTATGGTTGGCGTATAGCCGCAGCATGGGCACGGCGAACTTGCGGTAGAACTCCTCGTTCTCCAGCTCGAACTTGCTGCGGAAAGCGGAGATGAGGCGCACGAAGGGGTCACGCACGAAGAGGAACTTGGTGTACTTCTTAAGCTTGACCTTCATGAGGTGGCGGGAGAGCTTCCCATAGCGGCGCCAGAACTTGTTGAAGGTCAGGTGCGCGCTGGCGTTGTGCACGTGCTCGCGTGGGATGCGCAGGGGGTCACGGTAGGGCGCGCCGCGGTGCAGCAGGCTCCCACTTAGCACGATCATCACGCGCTTCCAGTTGGTGCAGGCCACCTTGGGCACGTAGCAGTAGATGGCGCCGTGCCGGTCGTCCACGATCAGATGGCTCAGCTCCGAGTTGGGGATGTCGTCAAATGCACGCTCCTTGGTGGGGAAGGCCAGACTGGAGTTGGCGCAGAAGCCCCGCAGCACGCTCCTCCGCTCCGCTTGCTGCCGGCCCTGGTCGGGGCTGCGCCGGGCGTCACGCGGAGACCAGTCGTAGCCTCTCACGCTCTCCTCCATGCTCCCCGGGGCCGGCGGCTGCTCTGTCTCCTTTCTGGGAAGGTCGCTCTGCTTCACGCTGGCACTGAGAAACTTGTCCAGAAACTCGTCGACATCGGAGTCGGCCGTGAGCTCCCTGTCTCTGTCTGGCCTGGGAGTGGGCAGCTGCGGCCCCGCGTGCTGCCTGGAGAAGGATGTGTGCAGGTAGAAGTGCGCGGCGCCCGCGCTGTCCCAGTACACGATGATCAGCAGGATCATGAACGCTGACCCCAGCACCAGCCACAGCCGGAACAGCCGGGCCTTGGTCATCCTGCCCCCGGCGGGCTGGGCCCTCTCCGGGCCTCTCACTTCAGCTTCGTGCAGAGCCGGGGCATCGTGCTGGGAACCTGCAGAGGCAATGACACACTAGTTAATGACTGAGGTTCACTGAGGCTCTGACTCCTGCCTTTTTATCAGTGGGGGACTGGGCCTGGAGGAGCACGAGTGCTGGGCCACATGATAACAAGCTTGTCCTTCAGAGGGGCTGGAGGCTGAGGTCAGCCGTGCAGGGAGTCCAAGCCTACACATCCATGTGGCTGAGCATCAGTAAAGACCCTGGACGCCAAGGCTCAGGTGTGGCTGGCAGTACTCCACACGTGCTGACACTCACCACCCCCGGGGAAAGTAATGCTGCCAACAACTCCCCAGAAGAGGACACCCGCCAGGGAGTGGAGACCAGCTCCAGGCATGAGCCCTCCTGGACTCCGCCCTCTGCAACTCTTCCCAAGGCTGATTATAATCTTTGAATCTATCTCCTTTCCCTATAATAGACCATAACCACGAGAATAACTGCAGTCAGTGAGCTCTGTAATCCTTCTAGCAAACCATCAAACCCGACAGGGGACTCCGGAATGCCTGCATTTGCTCTTGGTGTCATAAGAGGGGTCTTGGGAACCATTCCTTAACTTCACAGTGACCCAACTACAGAAAAATTGTTTTGGCAACACCCACCCTACTTAAGTCGAATGCCAATGGAAGAACTGCACCCCACGACTTCATCAGGGCCACCCTGGGAGCAGACCTTCCACACCCCTCTGGCTTCCCAAAAGTAGGTGGCACATTCCGGTTCCCCTGCCAGGCACCAGGGGGTGTTGGTGGGGCTGAGCAGGGAGCTGATCCCCCTTCCTCTGCCTATAGAAGTAAAGATGCTTCCTCTGTCCCATCAGCGTACTGTCTGTCTGTCCCACTAGGGCACTGTCAGTGTGGTCCAGCAGAGCAGTCTAAGCCTTGACCCCACCTGGCATCCACAAAGCAGAAGGAGATGGTGTGAGGCAAAGGAGTTCACACTCTGACTCCTCTCCCCAGGCCACATCAGGGCCCAGTGGGAGCTGAACTCCAACTTATCTCCACCCCTATTTGGAACCCTTGACATGGCGTGAGGTGCTTAGAGGTGGGGCTAGTTAGCCCTCTACTTTCTGGCCTCCTTTTTCCTGGGAATGGAAAACATTAATCATGCAAACATTAATCAAAAGAAAGCAGGAGTGGCTATATTAATATCAGATGAAACGAACTTCAGAAGGAAGAAAACTACTAGAGACAAAGGGACATTACATACTGAGAAAAAGTTCAATCCCCAGGAAGACATAATAATCCTAAACATGAATGCAACAAACCACAGAGCCTGAAAATACAAAAAGCAAAAAATGGATAGACCTAAGGGATAAATAGACACATCTGCAATTATGGCTGGAGACTTCAACACTTCACTCGGTAACTGACAAAAGCAGAAAACCAACAAGGATACAGAATAACTCAACATAGCAACCAACAGGACCTAACCAACATACGCAGAATACTCACCTAACAAGAGAACACAGTTTCTTCTAAGTGTCCAAAAACATTCACATGGTAGACCAAACCTCAACTAATTTAAAATAATTGAAATCTTGACCGGGCATGGTGGCTCGGCCAAGGCGAGTAGATCACTTGAGGTCAGGAGTTCGACACCAGCCTGGCCAACATAGTGAAACCCCAACTCTACTAAAAATACAAAACTCAGGCTGGGCACAGTGGTTCACACCTGTAATCCCAGCACTTTGGGAGGCCGAGGTAGGTGGATCACCTGAGGTTAGGAGATCAAGACCAGCCTGGCCAACATGGTAAAACCCTGTCTCTACTAAAAAAAAAATACAAAAATTTAGCTAGGCATGGTGGTGGGTGCCTGTAGTCCCAGCTACTTGGGAGGCTGAGGCAGGAGAATCACTTGAACCCAGGAGGCTGAGGTTGCAGTGAGCTGAGATTGCACCATTGCTCTCCAGCCTTCGCGACAAGAAAAAGACTCTGTCTTAAAAAAAAAAAATACAAAATTTAGCTGGGCATGGTGGGGAGTACCTGTAATCCTAGCTACTCAGGAGGCTGAGGCAGGAAAATCATTTGAACCCAGGAAGCAGAGGATGCAGTGAGCCAAGATTCCACTACTGCCACTACAACCTGGGTGACAGAGTGAGACTCCATCTCAAAAAAATAAAAATAAATGAATGAATAAACAAATATAAAAGAATTGAAATATTTTAAGAGTTTTCTAGCTATAAAGGAATAAAACTAAAAATCAACAGAAAAGACAACAGAAAAAATTTACAAACACAAATTACTGGAAAATAAATGATATACTTTTAAATAATAGCAAAAGAAAAATTTAAAGTACACGGAGGAGAGTGAGAATAAAAACACAACATATGTTGCAGCCACTGCGGTGCCAAGAGCATTAGAAAGCAGAAGGGCCCAGGCACGGTGGCTCGCGCGAGGTGAGAGGATTCCTTGAGCCCAAGTGTCCGAGACCAGCCTAGGCAATATGGCAAAACCCCACCTTTATAAAAAATACAAAAATTTGCATGGTGGCATGCACCTGTAGTCCCAGCTACTCAGGAGACTGAGGCAGGAGGATCGCTTGAGCCCAGGGGGTCAAGGCTGCAGTGAGCTGAGATAGTGCTACTGCCCTCCAGCCTGGGTTGTGACAAAGAAAGACCCTGTCTCAAAAAAAAAAAAAAGAGGAGAGATTGCAAATCCATAATCTAAGCTCCTGCTTCAAGAAACTAGAAAGAGAAGAGAAACCAAAAGCAAACAGAAGGAAGAAAATTATTATAAAAAGCAGAAATCAATGAAATTGAAATAGGTAAGCAATAAAGAAAACCAATGAAACAAAAAGCAAATTATTTGGGGAAAATCAATAAAATTGATATTCCTCTAGTAAGACTGACAAAGATAAAAAGAGAGAAAACCGACACGGTAACTCACATCTGTAATCCCAGCACTTTGGGAGGCCAAGGCCAGAGGATCTCTTGTGCCCAGGAGTCCAAGACCAGCCTGGGCAACATGGCAAAACCCCGTCTCTATAAAAAATACAAAAATATGCCATGCATGGTAGTGTGCACCTGTAGTCCTAGCTACTCTGGAGGCTGAGGCAGGAGGATCGCGTGAGCCCAGGAGGTCGAGGCTGCAGTGAGCCGAGATCGTGCCACTGCCCTCCAGCATGGGCAGCAGAGCAAGAGCAAGCCCCTGTCTCAAAACAACAACAACAAAAAAAAAATTATCTTTATCAGGAATAAGATGGGATGAAATTATAGATTCAGCAGCCATCGAAAGGATAAGGAACTACGACAATTTGAAGCCCACAAATTTCGCAACTTAGATGAAACAGACCAATTCCTTGACAACCACAAACTACCAAAATAAATAATCCTATACTAAGTAAAGAAACTAAATTTGTAATGTGAAAGTTCCTGAAAAAGAAATCTCTAGGCCCAGATGGTTTCACTGAAGAATTCTATCAAACATTCAAAGAATAACAACATCGATGTTACACAATCTCTTACAGAAAGAAGGGAGGACACGTCCAACTCATCATCCTGATACCCAGACTAGCAAAACACAGTACAAAAAAGAGAAAACTACAGGCAAAACTATAGGCAAAAGTGCTCAAAATATTAATAAACCAAATCCAGCAGTGTATAAAAAAAGTCATCGCATGACCAAGTGGGGTAGGCAAGAATGGCTCAACATTCAAAAATCAACCATGTAATCTATCCTGTTAACAAGCTAAAAAATCAACTCCTACAGGAAGCAACAAAACCCACATCCATTCATTATAAACACTCTCAACAAACTTAAAAAAGAAGATACCCTCAACTCGATAGAGCAACTACAAAAACCCTACAGCTTTACCCTTTTTCTATCATTTCTGTGGTGGGGGTGGGGGCACAGGGGGAAATGGGAGGCGCCAACTTCAGTTGCGGGAGGCCCAAACTGTGTTAAACTTTTCATCTTGAAATAAATGTGCTAATTAACTATTTTCTTTCAAGACAGAGCCTTGCTGGAACGTAGTGGCACGATCACAGCTCACTACAGCCTTGACCTCCTGGGCTCAAGTGATCCTCCTGCCTCAGTCTCCTGAGTAGCTGGGACTACAGATACACACCACTGGGCCAGGCTTTTTTTTTTTTTTTTTTAAATTCTTTATAGAGCTGTGGTCTCACCACGGTACCCTGGCTGGTCTTGAACTCCTGGGCGCAAGCAATCTGGCCACTGCAGCCTCACAAAATGCCAGGAATTTCTTAAACTGAGTCTTTTTTCATTTGTTATGTCTCTCTTTTTTTTTTTTCTTTTGTGAGACAGGGTCTCACTCTGTCACCCAGGCTGGAGTACAGTGGCATGATCTCGGCTCACTGCAATCTCCGCTTCCCAGGTTCAAGTGATTCTCATGCCTCAGCCTCCTGAGCAGCTGGGATTACAGGTGCCCACCCTGACACCCAGCTGATTTTTGTATTTTTAGTAGAGACTGGACTTCACCATGTTGGCCAGGCTGGTCTCAAACTCCTGACCTCAAGTGATCTGCCCACATCGGCCTCCCAAAGTGCTGGGATTACAGGCGTGAGCCACCGCACCAGGCCTGCATGTCTCTCTTGATTGTATTCTTGTATGTTACATTTTTAAATATAATATTAGCAATGATCTGAGTGCTTAAAAAAAAACAACCCTACAGCTAACCTCATAATTGAGGGTGCAAAAGGGAGTACTTTACCACTAAGATCAGGAACAAGGCAAGGACGTCCAACCACCTGCCCCTGCCCTGTCATCAGTAGACACCTACTCATCCCCAGCTCAGTGAAGCCTTTCTCAACTGGTACAAGTTCCAGACCATGCACTCTTCATTTATCCCTTCATTTATCCCACCCTGTGTACTTATTTAGGGTGTGTGTATCTTTAACTACTCCTGCTCTCACCCACACAGCCGGGGAGTATGGGCTCCATCTGATTGTGCTCACCATGTGCAGGCACACGGTAGGGTGCAGTCAATACCGATGAATGTCAGGCTCAGAAGGCCACAACCCATCAGCCTTGCTCTGAAGCCCCTTGCGACCAAGCCCCTCAGGTTCCATGCCAGGTCCTCTCCTGGGGCATCCCTGGGCCACTTCCTGCCTTGGCTTCTTGCTAAGGACATTGGTTCCTTTACAGGAATGAGATCCAGCCCCTCAATATTCCTCCCCACAGCCAGCTGCCCTCTTCTCACTGCCAGTCTCTCTGCACAATACCCATCTACCTCCTCCCACCCTGGAGTACACAGGTCCCCCGAAGGTCCCCTGCTGCTCTAGCCAGCCCCGTGGTCCCCAACTGGTCTCTCCCTCCAGCCTACTGCCTTCTGCCAGGCCCTTCCCCAAGAGGGTTTAACCCCTGTCCTCTGGCATCTCTGCCCGCCACCACCAGAGTGCAGGCTTCCCCAGAATCTGCATTCGGAAGGATGACAGCCTGGAAAGACGAAAAGTAAAGCTGAAATAAATAAGAGCTGGAACTGTATACTGAGATAAGTGGTAAGTTTTCCACCCAAAAAAATAAAGATCAAATAGACAGACAGGATGGGAGAAGACCTGCAAGTTGGATACAAGAGAAAAAGAGACAACCTTGACAAAAAAAAAAAGCAAATGCAGTGCTATTTTGCATTTTAAGACACACACACACACACCTGCAGGTGTGGGCCCCCTGCACCTGCCCCATGTGTGGGCCTTACAGGTGACTCACCACCTGTGCTCACAACAGTCCTATGACCTCAGGCACATCCAGAAACAATGGCAGCCACAGGGCATGGATCCCCAGAAGTGCTCATCTTTAGAGGTCAGATTCTATTTCTTTCCTAGATGTTTGAGCAGGACCATCTCATAGCCCCATTCAGGGGTGCAGGATAAAAGGGAAATGAATGCATCCATATTCAGCGGCTGTGACCTGGCAGTCTGGGGTTTCTGGAAGAGCCCGACAGTCTGGACCCCTCTCTCCTGGCACTCACCCTTGTCTGTAATTCGGTTGTGTGCACACCTGTCTTGACTCACATGCTGAGTAAGCACAGTCCTCACTGGGGCGGGGGTCTTTTTTTTTTTTTAAGACAGAGTCTCGCTCTGTCACCAGGCTGAGGTGTGGTGGCATGATCTTGGCTCACTGCAACCTCCGCCTCCCAGGTTCAAGAGATCCTCTTGCCTCAGCCTCCCGAGTAGCTGGGACTACAGGCACGTGCCACCACACCAGGCTAATTTTTGTATTTTTTGTAGAGATGGGGTTTCACTATGTTGGCCAGGCTGGTCTTGAAATCCTGACCTCAAGTGATCAGCCCACCTCAGCTTCCCAAAGTGCTGGGATTACAGGTGTGAGCCACCCTGCCCGGCCTGGGGTGGGGTGTTGCCTTCTCCTCTGGCTCCTCCCCGGGGCATACTGATTACAACAGGCTCCAGCCGGCTCTCGGTATCTCTTGCCCCCACAGCACCTTGTGGAAAGGGAGCACTGTGGGAGCTGGGGCTGTTCAGGAGAAGGAGGATTTCTGTTGGTGCCTCAAACCCCTGAAGGCCTGTCACAGAGGGGGAGCAGGCTTGTCCTCTGCAGCTTCAGAAGACAACACTCAGACACCAGGGTCAGCCAGTGAACGAACAGATAAGCTAATGAGTTAAGTGGCCAAAGCCTGCAGTGAGATCTCTGTTCCTAAGGGTATCCAAGCACAGAGAGGTGGATCGCCCCTGGGGGTCCTCTGGGGGAGTCTCGCATTGGGGGACCCTCTTGGACTGCTCCTGGCTTAAGTTTCTCAGAGTCTATCTGCCTCACACACATTGGACTATACTCTAAAATGGCCCTGAACAGATTCTCATGAAATGAACCTCAAAGTTCATGAGGCTGAAATGTGGCTGTACTCTCCATCCACCTCTGCACTTCTATGGACTCTTAATTCATGTTCTTTCTTTATATTCTTTAGAGTCAGGGTCTCACCCTTTCCCCCAGAATAGAGTGCAGTGGCGTGATCATGGCTGACTGCAGCCTCAACTTCCTGGGTTCAAATGGTCGTCCTAAGAAGCTGAGGCCATAAGCACACACCACCACACCTGGCTAATTCTTTTTTATTCTTTCATAGAGACAGGATCTCCATATGTTGCCCAAGCTGCTCTTGAACTCCTGGGAGATCCTCCCACCACAGCCTTCCAAAGTGTTGGGATTACAGGTGTGAGCCATTGTGCCCAGCCTTAATTAATTAATTAATTTTGAAATACAGTCTTGCTCTTTTGCCTAGGCTGAAGAGAAGTGCTGCAATCTAGGCTCACTGCAGCCTTGACTTTCCAGGCGCCTCAGTTTCCCAAGTAGCTGGGACCACAGGTGTTTGCTACCATACCCAGCTAATTTTTGTATTTTTGGTAAAGAAAGGGTCTTGCCATGTTGCCCAGGCTGGTCCCGAACTCCTGGGCTTAAGTGATCTACCCGCCTCTGCTTCTGGCATGAGCCACTGTGCCCAGCCTCTTAATTCATTTTTTCAATGGCAAGAGTAATAACCTACTCATAGTAAAAAGGTCGGTGTACAGAGGGTGGTGGGCTTCCACATGAAAGGAGCTGGGACAATTCTCAGACAGAGAAAAGGATGCCCTCTGCCCATCGCCACCTTCACTCAGTGCTTCCTGGGTCCCCAGAGCTCAGCAGGCCTGATGGAGGCAGAGAAGCCCAGCACCCAGCAGACCCTAACCTGGAGAGAGATGACACCTCCTTTCGCCCTGCACACTGCCTATAGTCCACCAGCATCACACACAGCTAATCTGTGTGTCAAACCTGAGAAACGCAATGACCCTGCTACAGAAATCACGAAAACATGAGGATCAGAGGGCCTGCTGCTGTCTCTCCACAGCCCCACCACATTCCCCGCTTTCCCTCCCAGTGTGTTCACGGGTGTGAGTGGGATGAGAACAAGCAGTCCTGTACCAGCTTTCAATACCCTCTGAACAGTTATAACCACATGATTTTACAGCCTAATTTTTTTACATTCATTCATTCATTCATTCATTCAAGACAGTGTCTTGCTCTGTTGCCCAGGCTGGAGTGCAATGGTGTGACCTTGGCTCACTGCAGCCTCTGCCTCCCCAGGTTCAAGCAATTCTCATGCCTCAGCTGCCTAAGTAGCTAAAACTACAGGCACGTACCATGCCCGGCTAATTTTTGTATTTTTAATAGAGACGGGGTTTCTCCATGTTGGCCAGGCTGGTCTCGAACTCCTGGCCTCATGTGATCCACGTGCCTCGGCCTCCCAAAGTGCTGGAATTACAGGGGTGAGCCACTACAGCCTATTTTTAAAACTACATCCTAAGTATCTGTGCTGCTCAAGTGTTCAAGACCACCCCTCTCGAGGATGTATAACAATGAACAGTTTCTTGAGATGACAGTAAAAGAAACCACATCAAAAAAAACATTTTCTGAAGGCTAAGTAGCGAAGGGGAAGAGTAACATGTCAAACAACTTGAGAGGGAAGTTGCCAATTAAGATGAAGACTAACAAGGAGAGTGAAGCTTCAGTGGAGTCAGTCACATTGCAGACACAGGCAGATGCCAGAGGTAGGGATGCTGCCGCCATCCACGCATTCTGTGCATAAGAACTAGATAAGGGCATTACTGAGCCAACTTCTGCTTATTTTTCAGCCAAGAAGCATTACTTACACACAACCAATGCCAGCGACTATATCATTTTATAAAACCTATGACTTTTCATTGACATTAAAAATTAATAAGACTTCACTTTGGGAGGCTGAGGTGGGAGAACTGCCTGAGCCTAGGAGTTTAACACTAGGCTGGGCAACACAGCAAGACCCTATCTCTATAAAAAATGTTTATAAAGGCTAGGCATGGTGGCTTATGCCTGTAATTCCAGCACATTGGGAGGCCGAGGCAGACAGATCACTTGAGGTCAGGAGTTTGAGATCAGCCTGGCCAAGATGGCAAAACCCCATCTCTACTAAAAATAAAAAAATTAGCTGGGCATGGTGGTGCCTGCTTACAATCCCAGCTTCTTGAGAGGCTGAGGTGGAAGGATCATTTGAACCCGGCAGGTGGAGGCTGCAGTGAGCCAAGATCATGCTACTGCACTACAGCCTGGGCAACAGAGCGAGACTCCATCTCAAGAAAAAAAAAAAAGTAGAAAAGTAAAAAAAAAAAAAGCATTAGCCAGGCAGGGAGGTGTGTGCCTATAGTCTCAGCTACTTCGGAAGCTGAGTTGAGAGGATTGCTTGGGCCCAAGAGTTCGAGGCTGCAATGAGCTATGATGTTGCCACTGCATTCCAGCCTGGCAACATACCAAGACCCTTCTCTACAAAAAAAGTAACAAAAAAAAAATTAGCAGGACGTAGTGGTGTGCATTTACAGTCCCAGCTACTCAAGACGCTGAGACAGGAGGATGGATTGAGCCCAGGAGGTGGAGGTTGCAGTGAGCTGTGATGGGGCCACTGCACTCCAGCCTGGGTGACACCACTGCACTCCAGCCTTGGTGACAGAGTAAGACTCCGTCTTAAAAAATAATAATAAAATAAAATTTCCATATGATACAGCAATTCCACTTCTGTGTATATACCCGAAAGAACTGAAAGCACGGTTGTTGTTTTTTTCCTGAGACAGGGTCTCACTGTATTGTCCAGGCTGGAGTGCAGTGATGCCATCAAACCTCACTACAGCCTTGAACTCCTGGGCTCAGGTGATCCTCCCATCTCAGCCTCCTGAGTAGCTGAGACTCTAGATGATTACCACCAGGCCCAGATGATTTTTTTTGTAGAGATGGCATCTTGCTATGTTGCCTAGGCTGCTCTTAAGCTCCTGGCTTCAAGCGATCCTCCCACCTTGGCCCCCCAAAGTGCTAGGATGACAGGTGTGAGCCACTGCACCAAACTTAAAGCAGGGTCTTGAAGAGATGCTTGCACACCCATGTCCACAACAGCATGATTCACAGTAGCCAAAAGTGGAAGGAACCTGTGTTCATAAACAGATAAGCAGATAAGCAAACTGCAGTCAATCCATGTAGAAGAATATTACTCAGCCTTAAAAAGGAAATTCTGACACATGCTGCAACATGAATGAACACTGAAGACATTATGCTCAGTGAAATCAGCCAGAAACAAAAGGACAAATACTTCAAGATTCTACTTCTTGAGGTTCCCAGAGCAGTTACATTCATAGAGACAGAAAGTAAAATGGTGGTTGTCGGGGGCTGGAGAGAGGGAATGGGGAGTTTGGGTTCAGTGGGGACAGAGCTTTAGTTCTGCAAGATGAAAGAGTTCTGGAGACAGAGGGTGGCGATTGCTGCAGAACAATGTGAATGTGCTTACCACCACTAAACTGCAGGCTAAAAAATGATTACAATGGTAATTTTTTTTTTTTTTTAAGATGGAGTTTCACTCATTGCCCGGGCTGGAATGCAATGGCAAAATCTCGGCTCACCACAACCTCTGCCTCCTGGGTTCAAGCAATTCTCCTGCCTCAGCCTCCTGAGTAGCTGGGACTACAGGTGCGCGCCACCATGCGCAGCTAATTTTTGTATTTTTAGTAGAGACAGTATTTCCCCATGTTGGCCAGGCCGGTCTCGAACTCCTAACCTCAGGTGATCCACTAGCCTTGGCCTCCGAAAGTGCTGGGATTACAGGCATGAGCCACTGAGTCTGGCCATTTTTTTTTTTTTTTTTTTGAGACAGAGTTTTACTCTGTCACTCAGGCTGGAGTGCAGTGGTGTGATCTTGGCTCACTGCAACCTCCTCGCTCAAGTGATCTTCCCACCTCAGCCTCCTGAGTAGCTGGGGTTACAGGTGTGCACCACCATGCCTGGCTAATTTTTATATAGATGGGGTTTCACCATGTTGACCAGGCTAGTCTTGAACTCATGGGCTCAAGTGATCCACCTGCCTTGGCCTCCCAAAGTGCTGGAATTATAGGCATGAGCCACCACATCCGGCCAAGTTTTAATTTTCAAAGGCAGTTTGGACAGCCAGGCATGGTGGTTCATGCCTGTAATCCCAGCACTTTGGGAAGCCAAGGCAGGGGGACTGCTTGAGCCAACAGGGTTCAAGACCAGCCTGGTCAACACAGTGAGATCTCATCTCTACAAATAATTTTTAAAATTAGCTGGGCATGATGGCACACACCTGTGGTCCCAGTTACTCTAAGGCTGAGGTGGGGAAATGGCTTGAGCCCGGGAGGTCAAGGCTGTAGTAAGCTATGATCGTACCACTGCACTTCAGCCTGGGTGACAGGGTGAGACCACATCTCAAAAAAACAAAACAACAACAACAACAACAAAAACGACAGTTTGGACATACAGGAATGTCTGGCCCAGTGACTAAGGCGCCTCCAGCCTGAAGCCTGTGTGACTTCCGCTGCCTTCTGGCCACGAGAGAAGCGTTCAGGGAAGAGTCTGATAGAAAGAACAGCTGGGCTGAGAACTGCAGTCATGATCCCACCTGCTTCCAAAACACATCATGGGCAACACTGACCCCAAAAAGTAATTTTTCCTTAAAAAAAAAAATAGGACATGATTTCCAAATGTAACTCTCCCACTATTTCAACAAAAAGCAGAGCATACAGAGGCATATCAGATGAACAGACATATAACCTGTGCTGTATCAACCATGGGCTCCTGCCTCCAACAAGGGAACCCAAGAGCAAAGTTTCACCGAGAAGTGTCATCTGCCAGGAAACTTTAGGGGTGGGGGTGCTTTTCCACAGAGGCTGTGTCAGATGCCCTCGTAAATGGCGCTGAAAATTATTGGGTTAGTTTTAAATGCAAACACTGTGGCTAGGCTGACAGAGTTTTGTCTCAGCTCCGGGTGGGGTTGTTAAATATTTCTTTGCTCGCACACAACATGCAGGGCATGAAGCCAGGGGCAGATTCTGTGGCCCCAGGGAGCAAGCCCATGCTGACTGCCCACGCAAGGCCACGGGTCCAAATACGCCCTTATGCTAACTGTGGGCAAAACACTGGCGAAAGAAAAGGCAGCTGGCAGTGGTCAGCTGTGGCCTTAGCTCACTCGTGTTCAGCTGTGTGTCACCCTGACATGACCACAGTTATCCTACTCTGGAAGACACTGCCACGTTGCCAGATCTATATTAAGCCCCAAATAAGGGCATTTTTTACATTTTTACAGCAGAACTGACATCTGTCATACAAAAAAATCATGTAATACATGGTTAATTTTATGTGTCAACTGGACTGGGCCATTGGGTACCCATATATTTGGTTAAGCATACACTGAGCATGTCTATAAGCATGTTTCTGGAGGACAGCAACATCCAAATGGGTGATCTGAGATACCAGATGCCCTCCCAGTATGAGTGGGCCTCAACTAGTCCATTAAGGCCCATGTACAATAGAAAGGTGGAGTAAGGCCAGGCACGGTGGCTCATGCCTGTAATCCCAACACTTTGGGAGGTCAGGAGTTTAAGACCAGCCTGGCCAACATGGTGAAACCCTGTCTCTACTAAAATACAAAAATTAGCGGGTATGGTGGCACACACGTGTAATCCCAGCTACACAGGAGGCTGAGGAAAGAGAATAGCTTGAACCTAGGAGGCAGAGGTTGCAGTGAGCTGAGACGGCACCACCGTACTACAGACTGGGCAACATTGCGAGACTCCATCTCTCACACACACACACACACACACATGCACACACACACAAAATTAGCCAGACATGGTGGTGCATGCCTATAATCCCAGCTACTCAGGAGGCTGAGGCAGAAGAATCACTTGAACCCAGGAAGCAGAGGTTGCAGTGAGCTAAGACTGCGCCACTGCACTCCAGCCTGGCTGACAGAGCGAGACTCTGCCTCAAAAAAAATAAAAAGTTGGGCCGGGCGCGGTGTCTCACGCCTGTAATCCCAGCACTTTGGGAGGCCAAGGTGGGTGGATCACAAGGTCAAGAGATCGAGACCATCCTGGCCAACATAGTAAAACACAATCTCTACTAAAATACAAAAATTAGCTGGGCGCGGTGGTGTGTGCCTGTAGTCCAAGCTACTAGGGAGGCTGAGGCAGGAGAAGTGCTTGAACGCGAGAGGCGGAGGTTGCAGTGAGCTGAGATTGTGCCACTGCACTCCAGCCTGGCACCTGGCGACAGAGCAAGACTCTGTCTCGAAAGAAAAAAAGGCAGAGTAAGAGAATCAACTCTTTCTGCCTGACTGTCTTTGAGCTGGGACATTGGTCTTCTGCCTTAGGACTCTGTCTCAGACTGGAGCTACACCATTGGCTCTCCAGGGTCTGAATTTCTCAGCCTCCATAATCATATGAGCCAGTTCCTTATCATCAATCTCTTTGCCTATACATTGTGAAAGAAAAATAAAATCTCAAGACCCCAAACTCAACATGCTAACGGGAAAGTTAAGCTTAGTAACCAAGTCACACACACAAAAATCTATCTTCTTTTCTTTCCGAAAGTAATTTACAGACTTACTTTATCTCATGTAAAATGCAGATTTACTGTGCAGAGAAGGTATATGTGACTCTGCCCTACTCCCTTCTGTTCACGTGTAAAATGCAGATTCACTGAATGGTATTCAAAGCCTCACAAAAATATGACCACTGGCCTCATTGCCTACTTCCCCTCCTTATCTTCCCCTCTTCCCCTCCTGCTTACTTTTTCCTCTTTAAATACTGAAGTTTCCAAAACCCTCTTTGGAAAAAGCACAGGCCACAGATCCAATGGTGACTTGTGTTTCTTTCTCAACTTTGGCAAAATATAACTCTAAATTGACTGAGATCTGTTTCTGTTTTCACGCCTGCTAACACATCCATTCTGCAGCCCATGGATCACAGAGTAATTTTGACTTTTAGGTCTTATTATCAAAGAGATATATTTTGTAAGGCTAAAGGCTTCCAAAGTGATTTGTAAGGCTAGTGATTCCTCTGTAGGATCTGGGCAAAGTAAACTGAAAACCTGGAAAGGATTCACCATTCTAATGCCATTAAGAACATTCGGGATTCACAGGGGGAGATCAAAATAGCAACATTAATAGAAGTTTGAAGAAGTTGATTCCAACCCTCATGGATGACTCCGAGGGGTCTGAGACCCCAGTGGAGGAAGTAACCGCAGATGTAGTGGAAACAGCAAAAGAAGTAAAGTTAGAAGTAAAGTTAGAAGGAGAGCCTGAAGATGTGGCAGAATCGCTGCAATCTCATGATCAAGGCTTAACAGATGAAGAGTTGCTTCTTATGGAGGAGCAAAAAAAGCAGTTTCTTGAGAAGGAATGTACTCTGAGTAAAGATGCTGTGAACTCTGCTGAAATGACCATAAAAGATTTAGAATATTCCACAGACTTAGTTGATAATGCAGTGGCAGGGTTTGAGAGATTGACTCTAGTTTTAAAAGATGATCTACTATCGGTAAAAAGGTTATCAAACAGCATCATGTGCTACAGAAAAACCTTTTGCAAAAGTAAGAGTCAATAAATGCATCAAACTTCACTGCTGTCTAAGAAACTGCCACAGTCACTGCAGCCTTCAGCAACCACCACCCTGGTCAGTCAGCAGCACCAACACCAAGGTAAGACCCCCCACCAGCAGAAAGACTGCCATTCGCTGAAGGCTCAGATAATTGTTAGCGTTTTTTTTAAGCAATAAAGTATTTATTTTATTTTATTTTATTTTTTTGTCACTTCACAATTATTTTATGACTGACACACAATAAAGTATTTTTAAATTAAGGTATGTACATTGTTTCTTAGACATAATGTTATTGCACACTTAATAGACTATAGTACAGTGTAAACATAATTTTTTTTTTTGAGATGGAGTTTCACTCTTGTTGCCGAGGCTGAAGAGAGTGGCACAATCTCGGCTCACTGCAACCTCCACTTCCCGGGTTCAAGCGATTCTCATGCCTCAGCCTCCTGAGAGCTGGGATTACAGGTGCCTGCCACCATGCCTGGCTGATTTTTCGTATTTTTAGTAGAGATGGGGTTTCATCATGATCGCCAGGCTGGTCTCGAACTCCTGACCTCAGGTGATCTACTTGCTTCAGCCTCCCAAAGTACAGGGATTACAGGTGTGAGCTGCCATGCCCAGCCAAACATAACTTTTATATGTACTGGGAAATGAAAAAACTTTGACTCACTTTATTGCGATATTCACTTGATTATGGTGGTCCAGAACCGAACCTGCAACATCTCTGAAGTATGCCTGTAGAGACAAATGAAACAGAAAGTCCAGAAAAGGATCCACATGTATGTGGCTAATCTATTTTCAAGAGATGGCAAAGTAATTCAAGAAGAAATGAACAGTCTTATCAACAAATGGTGCTGAAGCAACTGGATATCTGTATGCAAAAGAATGAACCTCAACCCTACACCTCACACAAAAATTAACTCACAATGGATCACAACCCTACACATAAATACTAAAACTAAAACTTTCAGAGGAAAACAGGAAAAAAATCTCCATGACTTTGGAGAAGGCAAAGATTTGTCGGGATACCAAAAGCACGAACCATGAGGGGAAAATGTGGTAAACTGGACTTTATCAAAATTTAAAACAGGATTTTCAAATTTTACCATTAAAGAAAGTAAAAGACAGACTGAGAGAAAACATTCTCACTATGTATATCTAACAAAGTGCCTATATCCAGAATACATAAAGAGCTCTTACAACTGAAAAGAAGAAAATAAACCTGACTAAAAAATGAGCAAAAAATTTGAACAGACATTTCACAAAAGAAAAGGTACAAATAGAAAGCACACAGGAAAGTGCTCATCATCACTGGTCATCAAAGAAATGCAAATTAAAATGAGATACCTGACCAGGCACGGTAGCTCATGCATGTAATCCCAGCACTTTGGGAGGCCAAGGTGGGCGGATCACCTGAGGTCAGGAGTTTGAGACCAGCCTGGCTCACATGGTGAAATCCCATCTTCACTAAAAATACAAAAATTAGCCAGGTGTGATGGCCGGCACTTGTAATCCCAGCTACTCAGGAGGCTGAGACAAGAGAATCACTTGAACCCAGGAGGCAGAGGTTGCAGTGAGCCAAGATGGTGCCACTGCACTGCAGCGTAGGCGACAGAGAAAGACTGTCTCAAAAATAAATAAATAAATAAATACAAATAAATGAAATAAAATGAGATACCCACCTCATACTACTAGAATGGTTAAGATGAAAAAGACTGATAACAGCAAGTGGTGGTGAGGTTGTGGCTTGAGCCAAAGAAAGCATAAAATGGCATCACCACTGAAAAACAGCCTGGCAGTTTCTAAAAAAATCAAACATATTTACAATATTCCCTGCAATTCTACTTCTAAGTAACTGTCCAAGGGAAATGAAACCATGTCCATGCAAAGATCTGCATAAGAATGTTCACTGGAGCTTTATTTAATATAGCTAAAAACTGGCCAGGCGGAGAGATTCAAGATGGCCGACTAACAACAGCTCAGGATTGTAGCTCCCAGTGAAAGCGCAGAGTGCAAGTGGACGCCGCACTTTCAGACGAATTTTTGTTGCCCACAGACTAGGAGATTCCCGGCGGAGGAGCCACACGGGTCGCCAGCACGACTTTTTTGGCCGGCGCAGCTATTTTGCCGGTGCCCCAGCACGGCGCTTCTCGGCGCGGAGTATACGGGACGACTCCGGCTCGGCTGGTCCCATCCCCACAGGGAGAACAGCAATTGGAAGCCCTGAGGACTGAGAGTTTCACAGTAAGCACAGCTGAACCAGGAAGGTCCAGCTGTGCGGGGAAGGGGCATCCGCCAAAGGAAAACTAAGAAACAGAAAAAACTTCATCACCGGGCGGAGAGATCGAAAATGGCCGATTAACTACAGCTCAGGATTGTAGCTCCCAGTGAAAGCACAGAGAGCGAGTGGGCGCCGCAATTTCAGACGAACTTCTGTGGCCCACAAACTGGGAGATTCC
>CAUYLG010012077.1:0-35013 GCA_963573385.1 Cacajao melanocephalus
AGGAGCTGTGATCCCCTGTAGGAGGAGAGGCATTCTGATTTCGGGTGTTCTCAGCCTTTTTGCACTGGTTTCTTCCCATTTTTGTGGATTTATCCACCTGTCGTCTTTGTAATTGCCGGCTTTCAGATTGGGTCTGAGTGGACGTCCGACTTGTTGGTGATGAAGTTTTTTCTGTTTCTTAGTTTTCCTTCTGCAGATGCCCCTTCCCCACAGAGCTAGGCCTTCCTGGGTTCAGCTGTGCTTACTGTGAAACTCTCAGTCCTCGGCGCTTCCAATTGCTGTCCTCCTTGTGGGGATGGGACCAGCCGAGCCCGATTCAAAGGGCACCCAGTCCCGTATACTCTGCATTGAGAAGCACCGTGCCACGCTGGGGCGCCGGCAAAACAGCCGCGCCAGCCAAAAGAGTCTCCCTGGTGATCCGTGTGGCTCCTCCACTGGGTAGCTCCCAGTTTGTGGGCAACAGAAATTCGTCTGAAATTGCAGCGTCCGCTCGCTCTCTGCGCTTTCACTGGGAGCTACAATCCTGAGCTGTTGCTAATCGGCCATCTTGGATCTCTCTTGGTGGTGCACTTTTAAAAATAAAGATGGAAGTCCTGAGTCCACCAAGTCAGGACTGGATAATTTGTTGCAAAACAATAATTTATTAACATTCTTCAACATGGCCACTATAATGTTCTCTTTTCCGTATTGTCAGATAATGCATTTTAAATTGTTCCAAAGCATCAGATGGAAGAGGAGACGCAAGCCAGTTCTGGCTTACCCTTTCCTGGATCTGCCGTGTCAAATTTTAGCCCTGCCTGCTTGGCTCCTGGCCCTGTACCCTCTCCTGGGGGTGTTTGGTCCACTCCAGCTTTCACTGCAATTCTTTTCTCTCTGAGGGATGTGGGGCTCTTCACTGGGGACCTGAGCTCAAGCATAACTAGGACACTAAATAACATGAAAGCAATACCAGCCACTTTTATTAGGTAGCTTCTAGTGCCAGGCACACTGCTAGGCACTGCAGGTTTATTATCTTATTTATTCTTTGTAGTAGCCTGTTTCTCCTGTGTCTGTTTTTCCTGGTGGATCACCTGAGGTCAGGAGTTCAAGACCAGCCTGGCCAACATGGTGAAACCCCGTCTCTATAAAAATAAAAAATTAGCTGAGTGTGGTGGCATGTGCCTGTAGTCCCAGCTACTCAGAAGGCTGAGGCAGGAAAATCGCTTGAACCTGGGAGGCAGAGGTTGCAGTGAGCTGAGATTGTGCACCGCTGCACTCCAGCCTGGACAAGAGAGTTAGACTCCAGTTAAAAAAAAAAAAAAGCATGCAAAGGCATCTATGGCTACAGCTCTCCTTCCCCACTCAGGAGATCATGGGTTTTTAATGATCTTTGTTCCTCTCTCCAGGATCCTGGAGCCTAGAGAGGTAGATGACAAGAACAATGAGGTTCAGATAACTGGGTTTCTCTGTGTCCAGGTCTGTAGGTAGATGTGTCCCGTCCTTCCTATCTGGTTCGCAGCATCCCCACTGCTGCACAAGACAGGGTGGTATGCCAGAGCAACTGACATTGCCAGAGCAATTGATGGTGTTGCCCCATCTCACCCCATGAGGGAACTGAGGCTCTTGTCACAGTTGTCATTTAATTTCCCTTTGTGGGATTAATGGATTAATGTCTGCCTCCTCCCGTGACTGTGACTGTAGGATCCAGAGGACAGGGACCTTCCTCTTAGTTCATGGAGGTGCCCCCAGGGCCTGGGGATATCTGTGGCTCTTAGCTGGCCCTCAGGAGTAGTTTGCTGAGTGCCTGAGTATGTGAATCAAGGAGTGAATGATGGGGTGGTCACTGGGGGCAGCCCTGCTTGGGCTCTTGGCTGATTCTTTCTGAGCACCTCCTGGGTGCTACATGAAGTCAGCTAATGTCATCTCATTCCCATGCCTGTTCTTTCTAAGGCAACTCAATTATCTGCAGAGAGTAATGCAGAGAGATTACAGGGCTTTGGGCTTGCAGCAGACCACAACTTGCAGCCACAGTGTATCTCCCAGGACATAGGAACTGCAGAACCTCAGAGCTGAGTAAAGTAAACGTCTCCATAGAAACTCCCTGCTTAATTGGTTGAACTTTATGATGAGTGCTCCTGGAGAGGCCTTGTGATCACAAACCGTGTTCTCTTAGGCCCTGGGAGCTGGGGGCCCTTGTGATCAGAAACCACGTTCTCTCAGGTCCTGGGAGCTGGGGGTCGGCCGTGACGGCTTGCTCTGTGATACTCCTAAGCTCCTAGTTGTGCAAAGCACATGCCTCCCTCTGCCTGTATGTGTGCAAGTGTGGACATCAGTGTGCATGTATGTACATCTGTGTGTATGTCTATGTGTAATCAAATAGGAACCTGTGCTTATGTGTGTGAGTGTGACTGTGTGGTGAGATATATGTTTCATTGTGCACACGTATGTGTGTGTGTATGTGTGTTTGGTGTGGCTATATGTGTTTGTGGGTGGGTGAGTGTCTCTGTGTGCATGGGTGAATGTTTTATTGTGTGGGTACACATAGCAGTGTACATGTATATTTGTAGAAGTGTATGTATCAGTGTGTGCATGTGTGTCTATGTGTGTTGGGTGTGCATGGGTGTGTCTCTGTGTGCATGGGTGAATGTTTCTTTGTGTGTGTACATATAACTGTGTACATGTATATTTGTGTGTGTACATATGACTGTACATATAACTGTGTACATGCACAGTTTGTGCACGTGTGTCTGTGTGTGTGTCTGTAGGTGTATGTGTCTGGGCATGCATGGGTGAGTGTGTTTGAGGGAGCATGTGCACATGTGTGCCTGTGTATGTTAGCATGTGTGTTCATGTGTGCTCATGTGACCTTATCCCCTGCACCCCCACACCGCCAGGGAGGGGAGAGAGGCCAGTCTGTGCTCCCCATCTCTCCACATGTTGATATTATCGCCTCAGCTTCCCAAGTCTGGCAGGAGACGCAGAATTAAACACAGACGCTCTGGTGCCAAAACAAAATCGTGGAAGATTTGAAGCCCCCATTCCCTAAACTTGCAGCCTATCAAACTGGGAACAAGCCTGGCTTTGTTTTCTTTCCTGCATGGAACGGGGTAGCACAGTCTGGAGCCACATTGGTTCTGATAGAGGAGCTGACTCCAAGCCAGGGAATTTAAAATTGCTGAAACCCAAAGCAGAATGGAGACAGCAAGATGTGACGGGCAGAGAAGAAAGCATCTGTGAGGGGGAGAAGAGACGCTTTTAGCCTGAGTTAGGAATGAGGAGGAGGTGGCAGCCCAATTTTTGAGAAATACAGAAGTACAAAGAAAACAATAAAGGGGGTCGAGGAAAAGGAGCCAGGCAGGGGTGGGCACTGAGCCGAATGTAGTACCAGCTCGGTGGGTGGTGAGCACAAATGAACAGAGGCAGAGGGATGGGGTCGGATGAAAAGTGTTCTCGGATGGCTGGAGAAATGAAAACCCAGCCAGGAAGCCACTTCCCCAAATCACACGGGGATCTGGGCCCGGCAGCCCTGTGCTTGGGTCTTGCACTCCCAGGCCAGTGCTCCCCTGCACGTTGAAGCCACTTGCGGGAGGAGACACCCGGCTTCTCCTGGGTTTCCACGTGTGTCCTGCTGACTTGCTATCTCATTAGTTCACTGTTTGAAAACAAGTTTTCCTCTTTTCTTTGGAGCCTCTGCTCTTGTACTGGCCTTCCCTGAGTTTTCTGGCTTCATTTTAATAATAGTGTTGGGCACGGTGATGTCAATCAGGTTATGTATTCCCTGGCTTTGACTAGAGTTTCTTTTTAAAATTTTTTTTCTCCCCATTTCACCCAGAGGCAATTGATGACAATAGTTCTCCAAACCTGTGGATCCCAAGTGGCAGGCTTCTGAGTCAGCTGTGGCTCTGAAGTAGGAGGGGTTTGCAGGAGGATCACACACAGCTGTAGAAGGAACCGAATCAGTGAGGGAGGGAGACTTGCTCTGTGGACGTGAGTGGGTGTCCTCTCAAGCAGTGCCCCGGAGTCCAGTAGACCTTGAGGCTCTTTGCCAACCCATGAAGTGCAGACGGTAACACTTGCTCCTGTGTCCCTGAGACAATGTAGGGCTTAGTGCCTGGTTTCTGCCATTGCACTGGGTCATTGTCACCCAGGAGTCACCCGAGTGGGGACTGAACCTCTCCTGCCACCGCTCCAACTCCTCCTGAGACACTCACCTCCTGGAAAGGCCACATCTGTTTGCCAAGGACGGAGGCACTTTCTTTGGTCCAGAGAGCTGCAGGCTGTGGTTTATTTCACTGGCGACCTCTTCATCACCGAGACTATTCCGTATAGCCCTGTGGTACCTGTGAAAGCCAAACTTCTAAGCTTCTCAAGTTCAGATGATAACTTCTCTCTGTTACCTTTTGTCAAGAAAACTTTGAATTATGGATCTCCTTTATGGGGGCTCATAAAATGAATTGGGGTGCATTCACATAGTGGAACACTCCGGAGCCATTGAAAAGAATGCGGCAAAGCTGTATAAAGGAAAGATGTCTGTGATATCATCTTTATTCTTTTATGTTGTTGAGTGACAAAAGCCAGCTGTAGAGGAGCATGAATTGTTTTATTCCATGTTTATTACATAATGAGTGTAGTGTTGGGAAAGCCATATACCTAATTGTTCACAATGGTTACCTTGGAGGAGTAGAGCTTGCAAACTTGTAGTCTTTGCTTTATGCATTGCTGCTTTCTCTCTCCTTTGAATCAGCATGAGTAATTTTTTAAATTAGAAAACCTTCTTATTAATATGGAGGTAAATGTTGGGGTAATCCAAGGTGGCAGTGGTTTCATGGTGAGGCCCTTGTTTTATGGGAAGAACATGAGGGTAGGTAGGAGTTTAAGAAGCCCAGCTTTTCTCTTAACCAGGGGTTTTTCATATTTTTTTGTACCCCGATCCCACAGGACAGTGTGATGAAGTTTTTGGCTGCCTTCTCAGAACAATGCCTTAGATGCGTAACATGAAATATATAGAATTATAAAAGAAGCCAAATATATTGAAGTATAGTTATCAAAATACTTTTATACAATTCTGTGATATAATAATATATGTATGTTTAAAATGCATTAAAATATAAGATCTGGCTGCAGGTCTAATAACTAATTAGCTGAATATTACATAAAAATGTCTGTGACTTCTACTGATGACAAAGTTGGATGTGCTAGTACTACTTTGGTTTGTTACCTTCCTTCATAAATGAAGAAAATGCTAGATTATAGTTAGAGGTAGTGAAAATGGAGATGTAATTTCCCATCCAGTAACATAGACCCCCATTTGAATTTCCCAGCCTAACAACTCATGTTGTTAACTGGCTGGGAAGTGTTGAATCATGTTGTTCCCACCCTCACAGTCTCAACTGTTTCATTAGTAAAATGAGAGGCTAAGTGATGGCAAATGTGTATCAATCTTAAATGTCAACTGTAATTGATTGGTAGTGACTTGGTGAGGCATGTTGAGATCACCTCTGAGCTCAGTTGGAAAGAATGCTGTGAATGATTGGTGATGTCTGCCATGGGCACTAGATGAGAGAGAGGGCAAAGAGTGTGCATGGCATACATGTCCATTCCTTCACTAGATGAGCCTGTGGCCCCTTCCAGCTCTGATATTCTACTAGGTCTGAAAGTAATTATTCTCTTTTGACTCGAATTTAAAATATCTCCTGTCCAACAGCAATAGCAACAGCAGAAGTGGTGGTTAGCCCTTCCTGGGGGCTTTGTGTGTGTGTGTGTGGTATTGGCAACACTGACTCTACCCCTGTGGACCGAGTCTTCTGATAGACTTTTTATTAAGTAAAATTGTAAGCATTACCTCCAGTTTCAATGATAGAATGGTTACTGGGAACAGATTGTCTAGAAAGAAAACACAAATTAGTAAACACAGTCTAACAAATGAGCCATCTGGAGATTTATTTACATAAGAAAAGAGGAAGGCCTTGGTATTTTCATGCTGGGGTTTGTTTCTCTTGCAAGTAGCCACAGGGGTATATTTATCATGAGCACACATTGAGCTTTTTAGTGAAGATCACTGAAAGCATGAAAAGAAAAAAACAAAACAATGCTCATTTGGTTGGTTATTTGGGAAATGGGAAGGAAGAAAAGAGAGAAAGACACACACACACACACACACACACACACACATACAGTTTCTGAATGAATTTTAGCTTATACAATTTCAAAATAGTTACAATATTTCACACCCTGCTTTTGAAATTATATATTATTCCCAAAGTGCTAAATGAGAAACTTTTCTAAAACAGTGTCAAAGGTGGAGGCATTCAGCTATCAGGCAAATATAGAGGGGCCACCAATAATGCTGACGGGACCAAAACCTTGATACCATTTGACCAGCAGTGAGAACAGTGATCCTTTGACCCCAGAGAGCTCCCTGGGCTTCAGACCAGCTCTGCAGAACCACTTAACTCCTCCTGCAGCTCGTCCTTTTATCCACTAATACTAAATGCCAAAAAACCCCCCTAAAAACCCCAATTTGTGATATAGTGATATATGTGCTCTTTAATGCATCAAAATACAAGGTCTAGCTGCATGTCTGATAACTACTGTCATTTAGAGTTAGCAATGAGAATAAGTGATATTTTGAGAAATCTGCAACAACTGAATGATGCATGAACACATCTGTGGTTTCTGCTGGTGACAAAGTCGGATATGCTACTAATGTGCACAGACACGCTCTTTCCCTGTGTACTTACTGTGCATCAGTGCATCAGTGAAACAGCGTATCTGTAAGTGCACAGTGAACTGGTTCTCTCTTCCTAGGAATTTCAGCTACATGACCTCCCCTGGTTTATGCTCGTACCAAGCCACCAGGAGTGTTCATTAGAGCAGGGAAAGGAAGACGGCACTATTGTAGTGAACCCCGTTTCTCTTCAAAGAATCAGTATGTCAGTATGTTCAGCTCTTTCATTCTTTAATTCTCTATTTTTAAGTTTAATTTCCTTGTAATGCCAGTAAACAACCTTCTCCACCGGTTCTAATCAGTAGTTCACATCTGCTCCCCTGGTCCCTGGCTCCATCCTGACTCAGTCCGGTCACCTGCTCCAGTCACCTGCTCTGGTCACCTTCTTTGACCTAGGTCATCCGTAGCTACCTGCTCTGACCCACCTGTAACCGTCCTTCCAGCCAAAATACCCACCCTGCCACTCTAGCTTGGACCCCTAGTCTCCTTAAAATAGCCAGTTGGGATTAGTCTAGCTTGTGCAGTCTAATTCTAGCCAATAGGGGAATGTCACAGTAGTCGGGATGACCCCTGTCAGGCATAAGTACCCCTTTCCCCCTTGTCCAAGCGTGCGGCCACCATTACTCCATCCATTAGCTGCACCCTTTTATAGAAGTAAATTGCCTTGCTGAGAGGATTTATCTTCAGGTGCTATTTCTTTTGTGGCATCAAAATTTTACTTACAACAGCACAGAGAAGATAAAAGAGGGGCAAGGAGGATCTCATAGGTGACTGAACTCACCAGGCTCACTCTGCCTTTTCCCTCTGTCCCTGTGTTAGATGAAACCACACAGGTTCAAGTCGTGTCACCTGCCACACCTGCAAAGGGACAGCCTGGGTAAAAATAGCCCCACTATGTCTGGGCAAGCACTATTTGGCCAATAAAATACTAATTAATAAGACAACAGTTGGACTGACTTTACAGAAACATAGCTTTGTGCTCCTGGACTGGGCTGGGTTGTAAAGTATCTTGCATGTTTGTTCTGGAAATTGTATAGCTCAGGGCAGCAAATCTTTATAGGGGCAAGAAGAGGCAAGATGGGAAGGGCTGAGCAGGTCTGCTGCCTCAGGGCTCCCAAAGTCAGAAACAGCTGCAAAGAGGACAGGAAGTGAAGTTGGAAGTTTGAAGAGTGAATGTAGCTGGAAGGCAGTCAGCAATTGAGAGCCATCAGCATGGAAGATAATTACCTGCTGACAGGTCTCTGATGTGTACCTGGATGGGTGTGTGTGTGTGTGTGTGTGCATGCACACATGTGCAAGCTCTGCTTAACTGTGTCTTTGCAGGGAACTTAAGAGCATATTCCATACCCTGTATCTGGGCAAGAGGCAGAACCCTAAATCGTTGTATTGTGAACAAATATTCAAAACTTGAAAATGTGGAAGATGGGGAAGAAAAGTGAAATGTGGGAAATTTTCGGAAGAGGTAGAACCAGAGCGGTGCTCTGTGTCAGTGCCTGGCTTGGAGATGTTTCTGAAATGGCCTGTGCAAGGGTGCATGATGAGCAGACCAACTGATGAAAGGGAATTATAGAAGAAGGAAAACAGGCAGTATAGATGGCGAACACTTGACCGGGCTCTGAGGCTTAGGCCCTCCATCACTCTTTAACCGTAGAAACTCACTGGGGACCCATTTTTCAGATGAGCATCCTAAGGCTGAGAGCAGGTAAATTGCCTAAGGTTGTACAGCTAGTGAGGGGCAGGCTTGGGATTTAGACCTACAGAGCCTGGCTCCAAGGTCTGTCTTCTCAGATGTTACTTAAGCAAAGGTCAGCTCGATCCTATGGAAATGACAAAGAAATGTGTGGTAAAGTAGAAGGGGAGCTGGAGGAGAAGAAGACCTCAGCTCTTGAACCTAAGGATCTCCCTAGCATTGGGAAAGTCATTATTTCTGTGTGCTGTTCCTGATATTATCATCATTATGGGAATTGTCACCAAGCAATGGGTTCCTTACTCAATGCACATAGAAAACAACACTTTGGCACTGGCTTTTGACAAAATAGAAAGCTTTATTGCAAGGTTGACTAGCAAGGAGACAGGCGGCAACCTCAAATCTGTCTCCTGGAGCTGTAGTCTGGGGGCAGGTTTTATAGGCAGAGAGTAATTATGAGGGAGTAAGGAAATGCAAAGAGCCATGACCTGATTGGGTGATGCAGAGAGGTGGTGCTGGCTCCTTAACTCTTGAGTTCATACTGCAACAAAATGGGGCACCCCTCACTTCTTAATTTGGTCCCCACAACTGGGTTCGGTACTTCTATTCCACATGGGCTTGAATTTTTCTTTCCATTCTGCACCTGGGTCACTCATCAGGCTTGCCGGGTTCATCTGCACATGGGCAGGTTACTGTGACTTGTAACCTTGGGGGTCTGTTGCAGTTATGTCATTGGGAGGTATCAATACCACTCTGTGGAACGAGAATAAGAAAATTGTTGCATTTGTTTCTCAAACTCTCTAGAGGGATTTCTGGAGCCCTGAAAGTGACTTCAGACAATAATAAAATTTGATGGCCTCCTAGCTCGGTGATTCTAAATATGGAGGGACTACTCATAATGTCACAAAGTTTTGCAGATGCTCATGGCCTATGGTTCAGTATCCAATGTTGATGAAATGTATAATGTCCAAAAGTACTCTAAATGAAGAAATGCTTTTAAATGAATTTGTATGTTACTGTTAGGACATCATCTATACATATTTGAAAATAGTCATATACACAGAAGGGATGACATAATTTTTCTTTTCTTTATTTTTGAGACAGAGTTTCATTTTGTTGCCCGGGCTGAAGTGCAGTGGAGTGATCTCGGCTCACTGCAACCTCTGCCTCCCGGGTTCAAGCGATTCTCCTGCCTCAGCCTCCGGAGTACCTGGGATTACAGGCATGTACACCATGCCTGGCTAATTTTTGTATTTTTAGTAGAGATGGGGTTCCACCATGTTGGTCAGGGTGGTCTTAAATTCCTGACCTCGTGATCCAGTCACCTTGGCCTCCCAAAGTGCTGGGATTGCAGGCGTGAGCCACCGCACCCGGCCGACATGATTTTTCAGGACATGGTCTCTCGCTTCTTGGGCAAGTGAACTCATAGGTCCCTAGAGGTGAGTAACCATCCTTCTAGGTATATTTCAGTCTTAAAATGAGAGAAGAATGGATGCTTTTAAAGTAGGGCAGTTACTTATCTCTTTAGCATCAAAAGCACCTGCTGACTTTCTGTATAATCTGACCTTTGATCATGCAACCAGTATGATTTGTTCGGGAATAAAAGTTGGGCCAGAGGAAATGGTGGTCTAATTTGACTGGTAAGGATGTCGGGCCAAGAGTCTAGCTCTCAGGGGAGGTAACGGATACTACTTGTTCCCTAAAGTCTTTGCAGAAGACATGGTTTCTGAGTCAGGCAAGTGAAGGCATCAGTTTGGGGCCAATTTTCCATTTGCAGTTCCTGTTACGGAGAGCCTCCATTGGTTCTATTATGATGGTAGGAGGGAGAAAAGCGATCGTTGGTGAAATGAAGGCTGCAGCTCTACTGAAGACTTACATAAATGCAGTCTTCCCTAACCTCCCACCTCCAAAAGCACGACTGGCTCTGCTTAATTCACTCTGCTCTTTCAGTCCTGATGCCAGGAGCAGCAAATTCCAAAGACACTTGGTAGGGTTTTATCTGATTGTCCGACCTCTCAGGGACTGACACAGTGTAACTCATTGCTGATGGAAATGAAAGGTAATGTAATACCAATATTATGCTACTTTTCCATAGGGGCCCATAAGCAAGAATCATGCTTATTATCCATTCATCTTTTTCTGAAGTTTGCACAATTTAACCAGCCAGAACAAATTTGTGTACCCTGTCATCATTTTAGAACCGGCACTGGAATTTTCCAACATTCCTGATATTTTCAATTTCAGTGCCAAATATTTTTCTTTTTCCTTAGAAATGAATTAGCTCTTCAATTTGCAGATACAAAGGAGGCAATATTATGTCTTCCTATGTCTTGACATATGGAGCCTACCCATGGAAGGCAGGGATGTAGGTGGTTTTTCTCTCACTTCTGCTGTTATATGAACTTGAATGAGATTACATTAAAAGTGGCAATTCTGTCTTCCATTGTAAGGACGCTATTGTGCATTTTGATGAGCTTTCAGAGACAGTGCAAGAGGCAAGGATTCAGCAACACTTGTGAGTAGAATCTAGTAGGTTTACAGTTCCAACTTGTTTTGGGGCTCAACTTCTGGAAGACAGCCTACAAAAATAGCAATTTACAGAGAAAAAAGCTGGTCCTGAGGCATTTGGTCGGGGCAGACATTAGTTTCATTTAGGGCTTAAACCAGCCCACAGTTAATTGTAGGTCTCTTGCATTAGCTTGTAGGAGCAGTAAAAGCATGTAATTCGAGCTAATCTGATGGGCAAATGAACTAGGTGCTTAGTGCCAAGTGAGACCGTGAAACAAAAGGACACATGTGTTTTCAGGAAAAAAAAAAACAACCCAACACAACATAGTTTCAACTGTTGCACATGTGAAACTCTGGAAAATTCTTTGGAAGATTTGTCGTGTTAGAAACGTACCTTGAGATTGCAGTGGCTGAAACTCTGGAGCCCAGAGCCTCTCATTACCTGAGCAGTGAAGCATGTGGCCTGGAATAATTGGTGGGGGAGCTTTCAGAGGAGAAGTTTTATTTCATCCAGTTCTTAAGGTGTGCTTTAGAAAGCCCATCTGTCCTGCGGATCTTGGCATTTAGTTTGCCTGATTCATTAGTATCAGCCCAGGTTCCATTCCTGTCAATTCTCATTTAACTGGTTTGGGGTGGGGCTCAGGAATGGTGCTCTGGGAAAGTCTCCCCAGATGATTACAATTTGATGATGGTAGTTAGGATTAAGAACCCTCAATCTAGTAGCAGATATGGCTTAAGGAAGTGAGCTGATGGTTGATGTTAACAGACTTGATTAAAGTTACCTGAGAGGGAAGTGGTGCAGGGCCAACTGTGGGGATGTCAGTGGATATTTGGCACTTTTAAATGATGCCACCTTTGTGGTCCACCTAGGATTTGTGTTCCTGGGAAATTAGTGCACAGGTGGTTTTTCTAATGCCATTTGTCCATAGTCTGACTTCCTCAAAGCATATGTGTAATGTGACCTTCACCAAGACTGGCTCTCATTTATTCCACGCTAGAGCAAGTCCCTCAGAGGAGACTGACCCTTGACTCTTTTTTAAAGATTGAATCTCAGAATAGTCTTCACTGAAGGGGAAAAAAAAGAGAATGAAAAAATGCAAAGAATGCAAATATTTTTTATTTTCTGCCTATGAAAGCACTTGACCCTGAGCCTCCAGTGGGGACCTATTGTCCTTTTCCTGGCACAGTTGTCCTCCTGGGAGGCAAGACGTGTGTTCCTGGTAGTAAACTGGTTTTAGGATAGCAAAACAACGAGGCAGTTTAATCATGTAAGTAAGAAATTATCCATTTCAGCAAATGGAAATCCATTTCAGTAATGTATTAAATCAGTAAGTCAGTGTGCCTTGGATACACCTGGCTAATTTAAACCCGTTACGTAAAAGGCAGTATTAAAATCAGACCTTTCATTATTACCATGAAAAGAAAAACTTTACAAAGGCATTAAACAACTACCAAAAATGTGTAACTTGGACTAAACCATGGAATTAGAATCCTCAAAAATCAGGGGCAGAAAATTGAATAGTAACTCAGTCATAAGCTGTTATATGTTCTGAAATGTGAGAAGTCTTTAACGTATTACTGATTAATAGGGTTCATCAGAAAGGACGCTGAAAACACAGGGAGGTCTTGTCTGTTGCAGACTAAATATGAATCCCATGTTAGAGAAACAATGAGTATATTGTCTTTATCCTGTTGATATTATATAGAAGGTGGAAATTGGTGAACAGGACTAAGTCATAATTATTATGACTTCATATTGAATTAGCAAGTCATTTGTAAATGTAAAAACTGTGATTCCACTGGCGACCATAACTAACAGCCTCAGTAGGGTTATCAGGTGTGTGGTTAGGGATCTCGGATTCAGGTGAGCCAGGTATGGGAAATGGAATGATAAACATGATTTCCTAACAAATGTTGAAAATATTAGCAAAGACATGCAGACACAGCTCTGTGAGTTAGTAACTTTAATAATTTTTTTTTGCCAGTGTTTTAATTTACGTGAGTTTCTCAGAGGTATCTGAACAACTGGCCTGAGAGCGCCCCGTTCCAGGATGCAAGAGCAGCTCACTCCTCCCTTGCTCATTCAACAAATGTCCTCAGAACACCTCTGTGCCAGATGACAGCAAAGGCAACATTTATGGAAGCACAGCTCTATACTGGTCAGGGTTCTTCAGAGAAACTGAACTGATAGACTGGTGCATGTGTGTGTAGTATCATATGTATATATGTACTGTAGGTGTATATAGGTATATATGTACTCTGTACTATATGTATATACAGTTTCACATATGTGTGTGGAGAGGTGTATGTGTATATATAGAGATATAGATACATATAGTCATGCATCAGTTAACAGAAGGGATATATTCTGAGAAATGCATCGTTAGTTGATTTTATTGTTGTGCAAACATCATAGAGTGTACTTACACAAACCTGCTACACACCTATTCTGTGTCATATGACTTATTGCTCCTAGGCTATAAACCTGTACAGCATGTTACTGTGCTAAATACCATAAAAATTATAACACAATGGTAAGTGTTTGTGTATCTAAACATAGAGAAGGTACAGTAAAAATACAATATAAGTGATTAAAAAAATGATATATCTGGCTGGGTGTGGTGGCTCATGCCTGTAATCCCAGCACTTTAGGAGGCCAAGGCAGGTGGATCAACTGAGGTCAGGAGTCCGTGACCAGCCTGACCAACATGGTGAAACCCTGTCTTTACTAAAAATACAAAAATTAGCTGGGAGTGGTGGCGTGTGCCTATAATCCCAGTTACTCAGGAGGCTGAGGCAGGAGAATTGCTTGAACCCAGGAGGCAGAGGTTGCAGTGAGCTGAGACGGCACCACTGCACTCCAGTCTGGGTGACAGATTGATACTCCTTGTCAACAAAAAAAAAAAAAAAAAAAAAAAAAGAAAGGTATACCTGCATAGGTACTTACCATGAATGCAGGACTAGAAGTTGCCTGGGGTGAGTTGCTGAGTGTGAGTAAATGTAATAGCCTACAGCATTACTTTGCACTGCTGTAGACTTTATAAACACTGTACACTTAGGTTACACTACATTTATTAAAACTTTTTTTTATTGTACTTAAAGTTCTGGGGTACATTTGCAGAACTTGCAGGTTTGTTACATAGGTACACATGTGTCATGGTGGTTGCCTGCATCTATCACCCAGTCATCTACATTAGGTATTTCTCCTAATGTTACCCCTCTCCTATCCCCTCACCCCCTGCTATCCCTCCCCTATCCCCCCACCCCCTGACAGGCCCCGGGGTGTGATGTTTCCCTCCCCATGTCCATGTGTTCTCATTGTAAAACATTATTTTTATTTCTTAGTTACAATAAGCTGGTTTTTTACCTTTTAAACTTAAATTTTTTAAAATTTTTGACTTTTTTGTAATGACACTTAGCTTAAAATTATGCATTGTGCAGCTGTACAAACATATACAATATTCTTTCTTTATATTATTATTCTATAAGGCTTTTTCCTTTTTTTTTTTTTTTTTTTTTTTACTTTTTAAACTTTTTCCTTAAAGATAAAGATACAAATGCATATCTTAGCTTAGGCCTACACAGGGTCACGATCATAAGTATCACTCTCTTCTGCCTCTACATCTTGCCCCACTGGAAGGTCTTCAGGTGCAGTAACATGCATAAGACGGTCATCTCCTATGATAACAATGCCTTTTCTCAAATACCTCCTGAAGGACCCACCTGAGGCTGCTTTACAGGTAATTTTTTTTAATGAGTAGAAAACCTATTCTAAAAAGTATAGTATAGTAAATATATAAACCAGTAACATAGTTGTTCATTATTACTGTCAAGTATTATGTGCTGTATATAATCGTGTATGCTATACTTTTATATGACTGGCAGTGCAATAAGTTTGTTTGCGTCATTATCACCACAAATGCACAAGTAATGCCTTGCGTTGTGACCTTACAATGGCTATGACATCACTAGGGACAGGAATTTTTCAGCTCAATTAAAATCTTATGAGGGCACCATTGTATATGCAGTCTGTCATTGACTGAAATATCATGTACCACATGAGTCTCTATATGTATATGTATTTATACATGTCTTCCTAGAGAGAGAGATTTATTATAAGGAATTGGCTCACACAATTGTGCAGGTTGGCAAGTCCAAAATCTGCAGGATAGACCAGCAGGCTGGAGACCTAGGGAAGACCCAAGATTCAGTTCAAGTCAGAGAACGTTGTAGGCTTGGAGAATCCTCTCTGGCTCAGGAAGGTCGGTCTCTTTTCCATCAAGGTCTTCAACTCTTTGGATGAGGCCTACCCACTCTAAAGAAGATTAAAGTATGATCTCCCTTACTTGACAGCTACTGATTTAAGTGTTAATCTCATATAAAAAAAATACCTTCACAGAAGCATCTAGAATAATGTTTGACCAGTTATCTGGGTACCATAACCCAGCCAAGTTAATACATGAAATTAACCCTCATGGACTTCTGGTTGCCCACCTGGCCAGTCCACGCTTAGCCCTCTTGCACTGCTGTTCCCAGGGAATGTTTGCTGAAGCTCTTCCAGGGCTGGTCAGACGAGTGAGTTACCAGGAGAGGCTCAGCAGACAAAAGAAGGGGCTCCTGATCTTTCACATGCAATTTCCTCCCAAGAGATATAATAGAAATCTAAAAAGAAAAATTAGCAGTACATATGTGGAGTTCAGAAAACAGAGCTCTTCTGATACTTCTATTGTCCAGAAAATTATTCTCATGGCTAAGTCTGTCAGAACCACAGCTTGACTCAGCTAAATATCCATATTTCCTGTCCCTATTTCTTAACTGGGGTCGGGGGTGGGGGGAGTCTCTCATGGCCATTATTTTGACACAAATGGCACAAGTAAAAGTGTGGTTGGTAGTAATCGTGCGACCTGATTAATGAAATGGTTTCTCATAAAATATGTACAGTTGACTTAATTTTTAAAAAAGACTACGTGATAATATTTTAGCAATTTGAGAACATGGAGAAAAAAATGAGTAGGCCCACCATGCTAGCACAGTGATTTATACTTTTATATAGTCTGTTTTAGTCCTTTTTCCATATAAAGACATTTGCTTACATAATTATTATAGCATACATTTTAATATATTGATTATAAGAATATATTTTTATTCTTTCCCTATTAACCTTATATCATAAGTACATTTCCATGTCTGTTATACTTAGTCTTTATGGAGGTATAACATTCCATCAGAAAGATATACCATCATTTAATTAACCAATTCCTATTGTTGCCTATTGAGGTTGTCTCCATTTTTTTTTTTTTTTTTTTTGCTATTATAAATCATGATGCTGTGGTTTGCTTTTTTTTAGAGTAAGTTCCTAAAAACAGGGATGACTGAGCCAAAGAACATGAACCTTTCTTTTACTGTTCTTTTGATGCATACTATTTTAGTTGGATTTGATTGGATTGTGTGCATTTCAATAAGGGTTGCTGTTGTTGTAACTTTCTTTTTTAGTTTCTTTGGTAATGGCCTTGCATTCCCACCTCTCATTTCCAACACTGACCTCTGCAGCCAAGGCTACACATAGAGGATCATCACAACTCCCTCATTGCTTCAGTCGTATCTTTCTGACAAAAATATCCTTCAAGGCTAAAAATGTTCACACCCAGTCCTAGCTTGAGAGAGATTTATAGCTTGGAAAATCTGAGTACAATTTCTGCAGCCATTTTTCAACTGAGAGTGGGAAAATAAATCCACATTTCACACTTAAAAGGCAAGTTGGGATTTATTCTTGGTTCTTCGATAATTCAGGGAGTCTTTGAAATGCTTAATATCTCACTGTTTCTCAACATAATCGAAGAAGAGTTCCCAAGTTGAGAAGTTTAAGAAATGTTAGTTATAACAAACATTTACAAGACAGGGGCTAATGGTACTATTATCATTTTGAAAAGAGATGATTTGTATTTTTCGTTGCAATATTTGGAATTTCCTATTGGATATCAGCATGGCAGAGTGGTATTTTGTTTGGTGGATTCTATTAAATGTGTTTTCAATTCTCGTTTTGGTACAAGCAAGTAATACATTTTAAGAAGTAAATTTAATAATTGGTGTTAGGCGTGGTGTTAAACTTAAGGTAGAGGAGTGAATCATATTTTAGGAGAATTATTTATACTTGAACCCATGTCTTTTTGGACATCTCATATAAGTGGGACCATATAGTAGATGGCCTGTCATAACTGACTTCTTTCACTTAACATTATGTCTTAGGGGTTCATCCATGCCATAGCATGTATTAGGTCTTTGTTCCTTTTTATGGCTAACTAATATTCCATTGCACAGATGGAATATTAGCTATAGCACTGTCTAATATGTCACATTGCATTTATCTCTTCATTAGTTGATGGACACTGGCACTTGCTTCCACGTATTGGCTGTTAGGAATAATGCCTTTGTGAACATTCTTGTGTAAGTCTTGGGTGGATATGTTTTTATTTCTGTCGGATACATGCCTTGGGGTAAACTTACTGGGTGGGTCATACGGTAACCCTGTGTTTAGCTTTCTAAAAAGCTGCCCATATGCTTTTGTGGTTCACACATGGAGATGGATGAGAGATGACGCTTACAATCAGTGGGCAAAGGGGATGATCCAAGGTGGGGATAAGAAAGTCGAGTGGCAGACGAGTTCTTTAGTCCAGGGAAGTTTTAATGTGGATGGGGTTTTTTTTTTAGTTGTTTTTTAAATTTTTTAAAATTTTACTTTAGGTTCTAAGATACATGTGCTGAATGTGCATGTTTGTTACATAGGTATACATGTGTCATGGTGGTTTGCTGCACCTATCAACTGGTCATCTAGGTTTTAAGCCCCACATGCATTAGGTATTTGTCCTAATGCTCTCCCTTCCCTTTCACCTACCCCCCAACAGGCCCTGGTATATGACATTCCCCTCCTTGTGTCTATATATTCTCATTGTTCAACTCCCAGTTGTGAGTGAGAACATGTGGTGCTTGGTTTTCTGTTCCTGTGTTACTTTGCTGAAGATGATGGTTTCCAGCTTCATCCATGTTCCTGCAAAGGACATGAACTCATTCTTTTTTTATGGCTGCATAGTAGTCCATGGTGTATGTGAATGTGGATGGTTCTTTATAATAAACTGTTCACTGCAGTACTCTTCAGTTTTTAAGAGTATTTGTGAAATCTTGGAAGGATGCTGATGATCTGAAAGATTTGGCTTGATCCACATGTGAATCTTCCCGTAATTCTAAAATGCCTAACTTACTTGTTAGGAATTAGTTTTTGCAATGGACAGCAAATACCACAACCTCCCAAACTTTCTCAATAAATACCCTGTTGAGCCTTCTAATAAAAACAAATTCTGTGCTTGCCTTTAGTTAAATATGTTATATTAATGTTGATGATTTGAGACCCAATAAGGAGAACCGATCGTTTACCAAATGTTTGAACTCTCCCTGGATTCTGCTGTGTATGTGAGGGTTATAATATAATTGGTTTATTTTAAGCAAACTCCTTTTAATTATGTGGGAGGCAGTGTTTTGAGAATACTTCTGAAATGGACATTTAATAAACTGGAGAAGATATACTATAAGCATGTTAATGTTACTATCAGATGATTAATTTTTTACTTTTAATCTTTTCAATAAGAATATCTTAGGAATTTGATATTAAACCTAAGTTGGTTAATTCAAATGACTATTGGCCATCAGAGTCTCTTTTCCTCTTCTTTAATAGAAAGATGATATTAGCTTGTGTAATTATATCCCTAGGTGGCATTAACCACAGAATTGAAGGTTTGGTTTCCTTCTGGCAAACAAACCTTGGTTTTTGACTTGATGCTCGTAAGGCTCTGTTGTATAATCATGCTACATGTGAAGGGTGGAAATTAGAGTGTAGATTGCTGATTTATATTCCATGAACGGAGTTTTCCTGTGCCAGGCCAGAAAAACCTAACCATTGCTGAAGTATTCAGTTTTTTCGTGGCTTCAACAGACCTCGTAAGTGATCCACGGGGCAGGTTTTGGTACATTCCAGCACAAGGTCTAATTATGGATGTAATGATTGGTGAACATTTAAAGCGAAATCCTAAATGCTAAACCTGGAACTTCTTGTTTTTAAATTAAAAGGTCAGTAACCTGGTGTCAGACAGCTTGGGTTATATCTCTAAGAAATAATCAAAGTCAGCAAGAAAAAACAAACCCAGACCATTTCATTGCTTATAAGTGAAGAAATCCAGTTGTCTTACATGTTGTAACTGACATGACTTGACATGCTCATTTTTTTTTAAGTCTTTGGGTTTTGAATAATAATTGCTTCTTGCGGAAAGCCTGTATTTTCTGTACTCTGTGGTTACCAAGCTGTACTTGACTTTTAAAAGAGAGTCAAAGGAACATATCCTTGCGAGAAATTGCTGCTTTGTGGAGTACAAATGAGAGGTTTCATGATCTTTGAAGCCAGGAAGGCCAAATCTGGCTTAGAAATCCCATCACCAGGCTATGTTTTATATTCTTCATTGCTTTCCTAAATTGAACTGTCCTTGTGTTGGAGCCGAAAAAAGACTATATAGGGGAGAGTCAGGGTTTGGTTAAGAGATTTTTCCCATCTGGTTCAGAAAGCAGAGAATTCTCCTTGACCATTTCAGTCTAGCTGGAGGGCAAAATGGCAGGCTGCCCCAGGATGCCCCTAGACCAGGACTTCTCACCGGGGACAACTTTGCCCCACTCAGGACACTGGACAGTATCTGGAGATATTTTTGGTGTCACAACTGAAGGTGGGGGGTGGTGCTACTAGCATTTGGTGGTGAAGGCCGGGGATACTGCTGAACACACTACAGGGCAGAGGAAAGCCTCTCACAATAAACAGTGCTGAGGTCAGACGCTGCCCCGAAAGCGTTACTCCTTAACAACAGGTGCGATGTTTCCTGCCAGGCTGTTCCCAGAGGGGCAGAGAGCAGAAAGTATCTTTCTTCCAACAAAATGTTCTCTTTATCTGGCACCTCATTTCATGGCACCACTCATAAATAGCCCATTGGAATAATAAGACACACAAAGCAAGCTCCTTACCTGCAGGAGAGGTGGAGAGCCGATGGAAACCACACACGCGCACACACTTGCACACATGCACGCATGCATGCAGCTGGTATCTCATCACTTTAGCTTTTTCTCCCACTGCTAAGCACGCTGCTGGAAAGATTCTACAGGCCTGGATTTATTTTCTTCCTTTATTTATCTAATGTTTCATAAAATGTGTTTGCCCCGGGTTCTTTCTTCTTTTTGGTTGTTAAAAAATATGTTTTTGGTGAGGAATTCTTCTTTAAGCTTTCACCTTTCTTCGAAGGAAAACACTTTGACAAACAGATTAGAAAGTTGTCCAAAGTCATCATAACCTCTAGTCTGTTTGGAACCTTGTTGATGTGTGAGTATCTTGGTTTTTCTTAGCTGTGTCTGTGGGGAAATGGAATGACCCTCACCAATTTTCTAGAGTCAATATGTCCATGCTTTCGGGGGGTCAACTGTGGTCCATGAACCAGTGTGTAACGCAGGCTGGTCACTCCCCTGCTTCTGAGCCCCTACTCTGCCAAATGAGCATCATTGATTCCTGGGGTTATTCTAGACAAGAACGAAGTGAATAAATGACATTCATACATACTAACATGCTCATGGATCCAGCTATTGTTCCTTTTCCACTTTTAAAATGCCCTAGAGAAAATGATACAGGCTAAAAGGATGATTGTCCACTGAGTTGTGTCAGAAACTGGTGACGGGTGAGGCAAGGAGAAGTTTTGGGACCTGAAGTTCTTCTTCATCCCCTTAATGAATTGGGCCAACCCTGCTAATGCTGTCATAATTGGCAATATCTATTGCATACTCATCCTAATCACTGTGAAGAATAGGAAGGTGAATCAAGCATGTTTTCTGCCCTATGCTTTATTACAATTATCTTATTTAATTTTAGAAAACAACCCTATCAATGGAGAACTGTTATCATCATCTTTGTTTTGCATATGAGGAAACTGAGTCTTAAGACATCAAATCATCTATCAGATGTTACAGAACCACTAAGGAACTGTGTGAAGATTTGAACTTGGGCAGACACTTACATAGTTTCTGGATTCTGCCATACAGTAGTTCAGCAAATGTCACCTGAGCTGAAATTTCATCCACACACAAAGTGAAGGCATATTACATACACATTTAACCTATGATTTCATAGGCACACGCTGGGCAAACTCACAATTAAATTTCAGGGATGTACGGCGTGTGTGAAGTGGCTGAGGGGACTCTGCCCTTCCCCAGCGTGTTCAGTGGTGCCTCCAGAAAGTGGTCACATTTTTCTCAATGAATGACTCTGATACTTGAAGATAATTTTCCTTTTTGGGCCCTAAATGTGAACCATTTGCCTCACTGTGGTGCTCAACTGAAGAAATGCGGGCCTGCTTCAGTTCTGGAGGGAATCTAGCTAGGTTGCCTTTATGGTGACCTGGCCTATCTCTCCCCTAGACATGAGAATGGTCAGAGCCGCAGCATCCAGCAGCCCCAGGTGGCTACTGGACCCTCAAAATGTGGCTAGTTAAGATGTGCAGTGTAAAATACACATTGAGTTTTGAACACTTCAGACAAAAAAAAAGGTAAAATATTTCAGTAATTTTTATGTTGATTACATGTTGAAATAATTTGGATATACTGGGTTTACATAAGATATATTATGAAAATTAATTTCACCTGTTTCTTTTTATGTTTCTAATGCATCAAGCAGAAAACTTAAAATTCCATATGTGGCTCTCATTATGTTTCTGTTGGACAGTGGTTGGCCATATAGAGCATTTTCAAGGAAAATATGACTACATATGTTAACTTTACAACCTAACTCTCCCACCACAACTGAAAATGCAACTCCATTGTAAGGGTCAAAATAATTCCAGGGAGCAAGTGCTATTGTATTTCCACAAATGAGAAATACAGTGTTTTAGTGGGATTCAATTATTAAGGCGAGTTCTTGTAACCAGTGATGATCAGACTGGAAATTGAATTCAGGTTTATCTAAATTCAACTCTGGGCTTGTTTCCTTGTGGTTAATGAGAAGGAAACTCAAAGAAACATGGCTGCCCTTTTGGCTAAGTACACGTCAAAGCCACGAGCCCACCAGATGAGATTTTTTTTTATCATTAATGTTTATTTAAACAACAGAGGTTGCAAAAATTCCAATGGATTGAGGGTTCTGGTTAGTTGGTTGTGATTTAATCCATGTTTCATGGAGTATTTTAATTTTTAATTACTTAATTTTTATATTCCTTGTAAGGATTAGGGAACATAAAAGAAATAGCTACTTAAAAAAAGGCAATTACAAAAATTGTTGGATGAGCTTATGTCCACAGTTATATCACTCCAGCATGGGTTGTATTCTTTAGTCACCAACAGAGGGGACAATGTTTTGGGGATGGCATGTCATTTTGGTTTTGTTCCGTGGAAGGATAGAAGTTAAGAGGGTGTTTTAGATGACTTCTTTTCTTTTCTTTTGAGATGGAGTGTCGTTCTGTCGCCCAGGCTGGAGTGTAGTGGTGCAATCTCGGCTCACTGCAACCTCCGCCTCCTGGGTTAAGGAAATTCTTTGCCCCAGCCTCCTGAGTAGCTGGAACTACAGGCATGCGCCACCACACTCGGCTAATTTTTATATTTTCAGTAGAGACAGGGTTTCACCATCTTGGCCAGGCTGATCTTGAACTCCTGACTTCATGATTCACCCGCCTTAGCCTCCCAAAGTGCTGGAATTACAGATGTGAGCCACTGCGCCTGGCCCTTTAGCTGACTTCTTTCCAGTCCCTCACTACAACCTGTCTAAGGTGTATGTCCACACAGCATAAAGTGCAGTTGACTGCCTGTCTCTCCCCATCCCACTCCTTCCCACCAAGCAGAGAACTGACCTCTTGAGAAGCAGCCCATAGTACTTCCGTAGATACATACTGTGGGTCCCACACCAGCTGTGCATAAGCAAAACCCTGCCATGACGAGGCTGCGAATCTCCATTTTAAACAAATTCCCCGGGTCTTATTTACTCTTCCTAAGTGTAGCTCCAGCAGGCCCTGTCTGTCCTGCAGGATGCACGCAGCAGCTCTCTGCTCCCATGTGATTAACGTGCTCCTTTGTTTGCCTGACCTAAGTGCACCACCTCATGGCCTGGCAACTTTTCCAATGCTATTTCTAGCAGCTCTTCTACTTGTACCTTCTACTTCAGCCACTTGAAATGGCACACACTTTGGGGGGGGGTGTGGTACTAGAAGAGCTGTCACAGTTCACATTGTTCAGCCACCAACTAGTGGCCTTCTCTGAGCTCAGGAATTTCCAAGCAGAGACCTTGTGAAGGACTGTCGAGGATGCCTTCCTGGGCAGAGAAAATGATGTCTGGGACCTCTCTAGGACCCGGGAATGCTTGTGCTGAGCAGAACTCTTTCTCAAGTGATGTTTAGACATTGGTGTTGATGGCTTTCTATGTTGTTTTTGCTCAGGGCCCAACTCTAAGTGGAAGAAAAGTTTGTTTTAAATTATTTTATTGCGAAATTGAGGAGTGTTACGTTCCTAGACTCAGGATCTCCAAGGGCAGAATTCCTCTCTGTTAGGTCCTATTTTGTACTCCTCACGCCCTGGACTTGTCTCTGCCTGGGACAGTTGCTGCCCGTGGTGATCTTCTTGCCCCCAGAGGATGTAGGGGAGGGTCTGGTTCGTTGCTACTTTCCACAGCCCATTCTCCTGCCTTTGCTGTCATTTGTCAAGACATGGGCTCCATGGCACAGCTCTGAGACATCATCTGCTGCTGAGGAACGCAGTGTTTCGCTACCTGATTTTTGGGCAGTCTGTGAAGCAAGCTGTGACTGGCTTATCAGAGGTGACACCTCCTCTCCATTCTTCTTGCCTATTGCACTGTCAGAGGCAAACTCAGCCATAGAATCCCATCTCACAGATTTCCCCTTCTCTCTGCCTGGATACCTGAGCACACAGGACATCAGAGCTCTGAGCACAGCATTTGCTTACTCCTTTGTTGGTTGATTCATTCATTCACTCTTTGTGTACTAAATGCCCAGCTCCTCCTGCAGCCACAATAATGACGTTCTTTCTGCCTCAAAGAGTTCCTGAGTGCAATAATTCCTCTGACTTTTAAAATCCATGCCTCCTTCAGGCAGTAGGAACACATGTTCTCTTTTATCATTGGTTAAAAAAAAAAAAAAACCTATTGTGGCTAAAAGCAAATCAAAGCAATGGTAATTTTAGATTTTGTTTCCAGCTTGTGAGTTACTCTCTGAACTCCCCCAAGGACTCCTCCAAATGTGAGAGCCTTCAGAGTATAACAACCTGGATTTGTTTCCTCTTCTCCAAGAGATCTAGAACGAACTAGGAAATGTCAGGGCCAAGGTGACCCAGTACCTCGCAGGCACTGGTTAGTGGTGGAGTAAGGACCACTTCATTTTCTAGCCTACCTGAGAAAATGAAGACCATTTCATTTTGTTTTTCTACCCAGATAGGTATTGGGTTGATAAAAAAATACTTGGAATGCCTATGCCATGTCTATACACTTACTATTTTTGGGTCTTTGTTAAACTTTTTTCATGTGTTTCTTTCATCTCCTAACTGGATGAGAAGTCTCTTGAGTACAGGCCATGCCCTTTCTCTTTCTCTCTTTTTCCATGGAACCTAGCACCATACCTTGCACTTACTAGATGCCCAATCCATATGTCACGGTGGTTAGGAAAATAAGCACTTAAAAAATTGAGGCTAAAATGCTCCAAAGATCCTCCATTTGAAACAACAACAGAAAGCATACTGTTCATTTTCCCCCAATATTCCCATTTTTCTTAACCAGGAAAGGGTTCACTATGTCTCTGATGAGACATGTTCAGTCCTATGATGCCCATGGTGTCCGCGCTCTTGCTGCTGTGATTTTGAAACTGGAGCCAAGGCTATCTCATTGGTCTTGCAGGGCTTGGCTGCTGAAAGCCTCCCCAGCTCCTTCAAAGGGAGCAGCATCCTCCATGGGTTGTGGACAGTACGGCTTCCTCAGGTCCATCTGGGAGAACAGCTTTGGCTGCAGAAGGAAGCAGGGTTGACCTACCTCCTATGGCAGTACTCGGCACATCCCCGTGGAGAGGCCAGCCTGTGACCTTGACTGTGGCAGCTGGCAAGACATCTTATACCTGTGCTTTCTATGACCCATCCATGCTCCAGGTGTCTTCCCAGGTGGGAGAGAGGGAGACAGGGAGATCCAGCCAGGTCTCTGGTAACTCATACAGGTTTTCCTTAGCTGCTACCCCTGTCAGGTTTTATGGCAATAGAATGTCTCTCCTGGTCCATCTCATTTTTCTTTTATTGTCTCAGAGCATTATACTGAATACTATCTTTGGAACTTCAGGAAAACCTCCCCAGCACACAGGGACTAGACTGAGAATGCTTGTCTTAGCATCTGAGACTAATAATAGCTCATATTTATCGTAAGGAAAACATTCAGCCTGGGCTAGGCACCTATTGCTATATTATTTATCTTCAGTACTCTTTTGAGACGGATAGGATTATACCCATTTTATCGTGCAAGAAACCGAGACTCAAAAATCGAGCAGTCCTCCCTGAGTCACATCCCTGGTGAGCAGGTAGGCTAGGATTTGAACCTGTGTCAGTCTGACTCTACAGCTCTTGCTTTTTTCTGGATACTTGACTAAAAAACAAATTAATACTATAAATAATATTGCAAAGAGATTGCTCAAGCTACTAAAGAAAGCAAATGCTTCTGTAATATAGAAACAAAATTTATAGCTAGCCAATTGATATATTAGTCACAAATCAGATTACATTTTCCATAAAGCATTTACTAAAGGAGCTCTGTGTGGCAGTGATGTTAGCAAAGTATGAATTATTTTAGTACTTGAGAGTTATTAAACTACTTGTTGTTAACAATAATTACTTATTCAGACTTTCTTCTGATTCAGACTGGCAGTTTCCTGGAAGACCTTGGAGTTAGCACTTACTATCATTTGCTAATTCACTGGGCCACAAAAACAATCACTTTGGCTTGACAATATGCTAAGTTGGTCCTAAGCATTATTTGTCAAAAATTCTGATGGGTTTAGCTCCCTTCCCCTCAGAATTAATCTTGATCCCTTCCAGTTTTGTCTCATCCATTGGTTTGCTAAGTTTTTTTCCAGGTCGTGCCTGGCACGGAATATGTGCTCAATGAACATTTGTTGAATAAATGAAGCAACGTCCTCATTTGTAGCATTAATCAAATGTTGAACAGGACAGGGCTGAGAATATGCAGCTCCATGTCTTTGGTCTCTGCCACCGTACAGATGCTAGCCTCAGGTAGTCACCAGTGACTGCTGGACCAAAGCCAGTGCCCTTGTTCAGTCTTCTTGGTTCTCTTTCTCTTCACCTCCGTACTTCCTCCTTGGTTAAGTTCCAGGACAACGTTGTCACCCCTTTTTTTTTTTTTTAATCACCCTTTCTTGTCTCTCAATCTCTTTTGCTGTCCTCCTCCTCTCACTACCCCATCAATGTTGGAGTTCTTCCTAGCTCTTCTCCTGGCCCCTTTATCTTGTATGTTCTGTCCACAGAATGAGGTCTCATCCACTTACATGACTTTTGGGACTACACTGAGGGTGATGGTTCCCCCTCCATCTCTCTTGCAAGTTTCAGGAAAACATTTTCAGCTACTAACTATCTTCTAATTGCAAAGTCCTACCGAAAAAATGTCTCCAGAACCAACTTACCATTTCTCTCTCACCCCAAACTGGAACTGCCTTTTGTATTTTTCTAGCTTGGCCCGTGGTATCAGTAAATCTCCTAATCTAAAAACATCATAATTGGGTAGAATGCTTTTCTTTACTTCTCTGCTCTCCCATTACCATCTAGTTAGTCACTAAATCTTACTGATTCTACTCCAGAAATGTCCCACAAAGCCAGCCTTCATCATCCTGCTTCTGACAGTGGTTTCTCAGACCGATCCGTCTGTCTCAATTCTCTTTTCTATCAAGTTCATCCCCCACTCCCTGCCAGAAAAGAGGATCATTCATGTGACAGTGGATGGGCCAACAGCAGTCGCCAGTCTCAGACTCCTCCCGACTGAAGGCAGTCAGTGGTTGACTTTATATCTCCTCTAGACTTGTTAGTGACCAATGAGGAAGTGGCTTGGGACAGGCTTCAGGTAGGGCAAACACCATAAAACAAAGACACAGAAACAGATTGACATCCCTGGGCTGGTCTCTCACCTCCCTTCCATGGTGTGGTCTTCAGACCAGCATCCAACAAGCAGTGAAGACAGAACAGGATGCTCAGAGGGGCTTGCAACCTGCTTCCTGGACCCGACTCTTATTACTAACTGGTGCACGTGGTCTTCCAGATGGAACATTTTTTTTCCTTGGTTAAAGGAACTATATGGCCACTGTGTGCATGTGTGTATGAATTAGGGTGTGTGAATGTGTGTGTGAGCATATGTGTGTGTATGCATGTGAATGTGCATTTGTGTGAGTGTGGGAGCTTGTGTTTTAATCAGAAAATTCAGAACAAGGAAAACCCAACTCCTATGGCCCAGAAGAGACTAGGTCAAAATGAGAACATGATTTAATCCATTAGCAAAAACCTAAGAAAGAACACAGTGCTTCTAAACAGGAGCCACTGAAAACCTACTTAAAAACCTTGGTTCTCTCTTTGTTGTCTATAGGACTGAGTCTGACCCTTTGTCCCGGGGTCAAAGCCTCTAACACTGGACCTTGGCCCATTATCCAGCCTGATGTCTATCCATTCCAACCCCTGCAGCCACACCTGGTCTTTGGATTTTGTGTTGTGGCACGTTGCATGGTTTCCTTTAAACATTTTGCCCTCTTCTTCCACCAGGTACATGCCCTCTTCTTGTTCAGCTCAAATATTAGTCCTCTGTGAACATGACAGAGAATATGTAAGGATCCCCAGTTAAATTCCAGTTTTAGATAAACAACAGACACTTTCTTTAGTATATGTACCAAATAAGTTATTCATTGTTTTTACAAAATTCAGAATTAACTGGGAGTCCTGCATTTTTATTTGCTCTGATGCCTTTACCTCTGACATTCCTTCTGCGTCAGTGTTCCTGGGACGCAGGGTCCACAACTCCCTATAGCTCCTCTCCCATTGTGGTGATTTATTATTTTGTCAACTGTCTTTCCAACCAGAATACATATTCCTGAGGCGACAACTATGCCCACTCACTCACCTACTCTGTATTTCTCAGTCAGGTGCCATCTGCCAAGTGCTGTGCTAGGTGTGAGGTACTAAGACAAATATGATCAGGTCCTTGATCTATATCAGGGATTGGCAATTTATGACCCTCTGCCAGATCCAGTCTACTATGTCTTATGCTGGCCACAGACACTGCCATCCTCATTCCTCTGCATACTGTGTGTGGTTGCTTCCACGCTACAGTAGCAGAGTATGTGGTCTCTTGGCCGACATAGCCTAGTATATTTACTATCTGGCTCCTTATAGAAAATATGTGCCAACCCCTGGTCTAGAGGATCTTACAGTCTAGAGAAGGAAGGCAGACATAAACAAATCAAAGTAAATTCATCTTTCATCTCTGAAGCCTCACATATATCAACATGTGGTCTAGCGACCACCTATATGAGAACCACCTGGAGCCTCACCCAGCCGACTCTGATTTCTGAGCCTGGAAAATCTGCCCTTTTTACAAATCTTCCAGGTGATGCTGCATGCTAAAGTCTGAGCATTGCTGACTTCAGTGCCTACCATGTTTTCTGGTGCGTGATCAGCCCTGATAAATGTTTGAATGAGTGAATGAATGGGCAGAAAGCGTCTATTCATCGATAGTATTTCAATTCTGCATAGAAACGACAAAACCACTGGAATTGTCCCATAAAGTTATGATTTCAGCCTTTAATGTGGACTTAGCAGAATTTACCACCAATCCAGTCATGATGCTGCTGAGCTTCCTGCAGAGAAAATGCACACGTCATTCTCCCCAGTTGTCCTGTGCAATATCATCATCCTGATGGAGCAGGTGAGTGGCTGCCTCCTATTCTTGAGTGGCTGAGTAGAGCCATCCTTTAGTATGGACAGCCGGCTCCTACCTCAGGCTCCCTTGCCTGGAGCTGTCCTGCACTGCATCACTCACAGTCACATAATCAAAATAAGCGAACTTGTTCCTTCATGTCCCCAAGCTCAGAAAATGTTCTGTGTGCTTGTGGTGCAATGTGATGGGCCGACAGAAAATAAATAAAGACCTATTCAACCCATTCGTATTTGGAAGGCAAACGTTTCCTAGTGAAAATAAAGTCTGCAACTACATGTTGAGACAGATGTTCACACTTGCTACTCTTGTTAGAGCACTTAAGAAAATAAATTCAAGATAAGAGAGGCATGGGCATTCCTGGGGCCTGTGTGTTCTCAGCTCTTCAGGCCCTTGCAAACAAGAGTCTTCAGTGTACAAAGGGAATGAAATTTTGAAGTAATTTCCCTAGCAATCCCACCTAAATTTTCTCATTTGAGCCAATAATTGGGGCAAATGGGATTTTTAAAAAAATTATATAATCTGTATAATTACCTATATAATTAATTAATGGCCCTCTTTGTTTTGCATACAAAGATTTAATGTTCTGCCAAAGTGCTGGCATAGGCAGAAGTGTTTGGACTACACCTTACATGGAAGCAATGAACTCATCCAGTTTGTACTTGCTTCTCCCATCTGGGTTTAGGGGCAGCCACAAATTTAACTGCAGTCATCCCAAGATCCTTGAAATATCTGGGCTTCATTGAATGCTTGAAGTTTTCCTGTGATAGACATCAACTTTCCCAGTCCACTCTTTTCATTTGACATATGAATTTAGCGATTGTAGATGTGTTTATTCAAGTATCGACATATTTTAAATAAAATGACATTGCATGAGTGATTAGTTTGAGTGCATTTAAGTAAATGAGAACTGCTTTCTCACTGACAGGATTTAGAGAAAAAATAAACTCCCAAATCTCCCAAATATTACTATATTTATAATCTTTGATTTTCTTTTAAATCCCAAAAGCCTGTGCTTTGTAACTTCTTCGATTCATATATTCCGTGTTTGTTAGATGTATTATATTCCAAGCAGTATATACTGTACCTTCCTATGCTTGATCTTATTTCATGTTAAAACTCTCCTCTGCTTTATTTTATTTTCATATTCATGAGTGCCACATGCCTAGTTATTATATTTTCATATTCATGAGCTCAATATAATTTTTTTATTTTAAATATATTTGTAATGACTTCATGTTTCTATTTTTGTACTGCTGTTGTTTATCAAAACACACCAGGGAGGGAAACCTGAATTAGAAATTGTCTTCTCACATTTTTTTTTTAGAAAGGAGCCTTAAAATTGGTTACTAATTGCACCAGCATGGGGCTTATTAGCAGGTTAAAGCCCTACGTAGGTGAATCCTTAAAGGAGGCCAAATGAATTTCATGTGCAAATCTGAGGTTTACCAAGAAAAAAAATAAATCCTTATGTAATCATACTGAGATCAGATGTTGTTGTACATCCAGGATACAAAATAAATATAAAAGGCAGGACCCCCTTTCCATTCAGCTGTGTTTTATTAATAAACCTCTATCCACTATAAGTTGCTGGGAAAGCTGGCCAGATGTTTGCAGCTCACCCCTCTTGTCACCTGGGTCACTCCTGCAAGAGTTGCAATTTAGCTAATTTCACTACTACAGTAGCTTGATATAATTAAAGACTCAGTAGGGTGTGTTTTTAACGTTATTAAGTCATTAAGGATTTTTCAGGAACCAGGAATGCGCCTTTATCGCAATAAAGAGGGCAACATTCTCATAACACAAAGAAACCAAGGAGCCGCTTTTTAAAAAGAGTTAATGTACTCAGCGATGAATGCAATTCTGACATCAATTATGGAAATCAATAAAAAAGACTGCCAGGTCCACGGTGCTTTCCTTGCCCTTTCTTGATATAAGGTAAGACGGCAGCAGAGTCAACAAAACTGTGCTTGCTTACCCAAAGCAATAAATTCTCTCTGTCAGAATTGCATTTTAAAAGATGTTCTAAACAATCCTTTTTACTGCTGTATTCTGTTTCCGAGCCGAATTTACCTAATTCCTGAGAACAGCAAAGGCTCAATAAAGGATTTTTCCTACCTAAACTGCTTTTAAAACAGCATATAGATATTGCTCCACAGATCTTTCAACAGCTCAGTCCTGTGAGTGAAATATCAGGCAATGGAAAAAGGCTGTAGCTGAAGGAGAATCTAGGAGCAACCAAGTTGCTGAGACAAAAATGAAAAACAGTATAGTGGCACCAGAAGACTTTTAAATAGATTGAATGGCACAGAGGACGTTCTGAGCCTACTTTCCCGAAGCTAGGCCACGTTCAAGGTCCATTTTGGTTCACAACAACCCATGTCAGGGATGTGTTCTACCCTAGGGAGCTGGCCTGCTGTCCTCCTGCAGACCTTCCCACCCAGCACCTTGAGCGGGCCTGGGCTCTCTTTAAGCTTTCAACAGCCCCTCTGGGAGCACCAGGGGAGGGTGTGTGGAAGACCTTCCACGTGCTCCGTGATCGTTTATTTAAGCTTGGTTTTACTATTTAAGTACTACAGCAGTTAACGATCAGACTCACAGACAAGTCTCATAAATCAAGACAACGGCCTTTAAACTCCCCACTGCCTCTGTTCCAGTAACCAGGAGAGAATAGCACACCACAAAAACAGGTCGAGTGCCTCTCACAGAGCGATTTGGGGAACCCCAAAGTTGCCATTGACAGGAGGTGATGGGGGCGGGTGTGGTTGGAAAGAATCAGGGGCCTTCTGTGTAGTGGTTGTGTTATGCCTGACTCAGGGGACCTAAACCCCTTGTTTACCCAGATCTGGAATGTTTCAGGCATTTTGAGGGAGCCCAAGGGGCAAAAAGGACCCAAAAGAGAGTCACAAGACCATGATTGAAGGTTTCAGGAGAACAAGGTTTCAGCACCCAAGAGTGCTGTGCATGTTCTAGGTCAAGGATGTGTAGTGTGGCCTGGTCAAAGGCTGACTTGTCATTATTCTTGGCAGAGAAATATTTGAAGGTCTGGGAGAGCCAGGTGAGGACAACACTGTTTTGTTTCTGTACTGCCTGGGAGGGGTGCAGACCATGAAGTATGTCCATTAAGCCAGAGAGTGCTCACTATAGCAACCCAGGCATGTGTCTGAATGAAAATCCAACTGGAACTTGGACTGGATTTGGCAAATTAAGGATACTTGTTTTTCCCCTGGGTGCCTGACCTAAGACTAAATTCACCTCACGGGAATGCCTGTTTCAGGCTGTCTTGAAGGGGAGCGTCCTGGTCTAATTGAAACCTTGGTTTCTGACTTGATCCAATTAGCATGACTGGTTAGTTGAGTTCCTTTGGGGACTAGAGGATTCGAGTGACCAGAGGCAATGGAAAATTCCCGTTTTAAGCTGAAAGTAAACCAGATGTGGAGTATGCAACTGGCTGTCAGTGTTGATCCTGGTTCACATGAGATGGCTCCTTGCAGATGTGTGGGCTAATCAAAGCCAATTGGCCGTCTGGTTTTTTATAGACCTGGTCCCCCTGTCTAATCCCCACCCCTTACCAATAATGACTCAGCCTTTAAACAAGCTTAACTGTAGTTCAGCTTAAAGATTCACTAATCTTTTACTGAGTGCCTACTACGTGTCAGGCACCATGCATGAGACATTTGAGGTATGTGTGAGATGCTCTCCATAGCAAGGTCTTTAAGGCCACACACATGACCTGGCCTTGACCTAGCTCTTCAGCCAGATCTTATGCCACCTGATGCCTTTTGTGCCACAATCACACTGGTCTCAGGACCTTTGCACGTTCTGCCTCTCTACTTGGAATGTACTTGCTTTTCCCACAGCTGCATGCATCCCATCTTGCAGGACACAAATGCCTTCCTTGAAATACCCCTTCTAGAGTGGATTCCCCCCCCAGTGGCCCAAGAGACAACAATAGTAGTAGTAACTGTTACATCTTAACCCTATTTTGTCCTATTTTTAAAAATATCCCTTATCATAATTTGCAATTATTTTCTGTTTCTTTGCCCAGTAAAGCATATTGGCTAAGAGTGTGAGCTTTAGGGTCAGATTGCCTTGACTCAAATCTTGACTGCAATTCCCTGGCTCTGTGTCTGTCATTAAGGACCTCAATGCCTCAGTTTCCTAATTTGTAAAATAGTATTGATAACAATAGTTTTCCTTGTCATGTCACTTAAATCTATTAGTTTCTTATAGTCTAGATTATTTGCTTACCACAACATTAACTTACCAATGTACCGATGAATACAGACAGAAAATAATTCACAGAACTATCTCAACAACTTGTATTCTTAAACTATGATTATTAAAATAACTCTCTTTATCAAGTGGAGCAATTGACAACTATAAAGTCATTGTAAATTGCTCCACTTGAGGAGGGGATTTTGCTTGCCTATAAAATATATAAAAATAGTCCAAGAATTAGGAAAAGATGACTACTTTCCAAGCTCACTAAGCATAGCCTGAGGTTATGCTTGGCCCATGGGTACAGATGCGCAAAACATCTGAGTTCAAATGGTTCAGCTTAATCCCGGAAAAATTGGCCATTTTCTAGGATTTAATAATTTACTAGTTTAAGATAATGAGAAGAGACAGGGTAGTTAACACTTCTAAAACGTAACAGGTGTTAACTACACTAATGAGCCATATCTTACTCTCATTATTAAAAACTGTAATGGGTAGTATGATGAGTAGCTTAAAACAGAAGTCAGTAATTTAAAAAACTTAGGAAGCATTGCAAGAGAAGTATAAAATGTTGTAGGCAATAGATAATTGTTTTACAAGAGAAGGTGTATAGAATATTTTTGAAAGGCAAATCTTGTGGTGAAAAGAGTTCATTTAGTTAAGAACTGAGAATTGATGTGGTTGGCATGTGATCATATGGTGGCTGTGGTCATGGGAATGACATGACATATTTCTAATATTTTCACAAGGAACCTAGGACTTCCTTAGTTCCTTAATGTAAACATCTTAAGTAATCCATGTTATGACTCTAATGATGCATATATTAACAGAATATCAGATAATGGGGAGACTCTAGCTTTTTCTCTCTGCCATTAACTCTCAAGTAGCCAACATGGTTGGCAGTTGGTGTTCTGTTGAATTAAAGAGTCCAGTTAATTGAGTTTCCATATGTGCCCCGTACAGATTCTGAATATGCACGGTCTGCACCCAATAAAATTCATGGAACATTAATGTTCTGCTGAACAGAATTCCATTCTTAACTCGGGAATTATTTTAGGTGCTTGTAATTTCTTACATTCCTCATTGTGAGCACAAGCAACCATTCTGATAATGTGGAACTGGTTAGTAGACGTTTCCACTTGGTATATTGGACAAACCCATTGTAGCTGAGATTGGATATAGACTAAATGGTACTAGAATAGTTAATGCTTAGTGAGGTAAGAACTAATGTTAGTCTCAATATACACGTGAAATAACAAGACCCAGAGTGGAGAAGTAACTTGCACAATGATAATCTTTGTAAGTGGTGGTACTGGGATTTGAACCCGGGCAATCTGGCTCCAGAGTTCCCATCTTTAAACCACTATACAGTGCTGACTTTTGGTTTGGGTGGTCATTTTTGTGGTGGGTATATGTATTAAAGAATTGGATAAAAATTTACTTGAGTTAGCAAAATGTGATAACAATGTGTGTCTATTTTTACATGATGTATACATGTATGTATGTATATGTTTGTATGGGCCAGACTTTTACCTTCTCAAATGGGTAAGATTATATTTCTTATCTTGTGTCTGGAAATACACTATTAATTATCAAAGAATTTGGGAAGGCTGGTTTGCAAATGTATGAGAAATTATTGAGGTAGAAGGCAGGGAAGAGGTGAAAGCACCTTTCTTTTTTTTCTTTTTTTTTTTTATAATTTTTTTTTTTGAAAGAAAGAAAGAGAGGAAAGAAAGTGAGAGTGAAAGAAAGAAAAAAAAGAATGCAAGAGAGAAAGAAAGAGGAAGAGAAAGAGGGAGAGAGAACGGGATTCTTGTTCTATTGCCCAGGCTAGAATGCAGTCTAAAAATGGTATCAAAA
>CAUYLG010012078.1:0-42096 GCA_963573385.1 Cacajao melanocephalus
AAGGGAGGTGGTGAGTGTGCTACCCAGCTAGGGAAACTACTTTTCTCCATGGGACTGTGCAACCCTTGGATCAGAAGATCCCACTTGCAAACGCACACTACCAGGACCTAGGGTTCCAACCCCAGAGCCACGCAGATTCTCAACAGCTTCTCAGCTAGAATCTGCTTAAGCCTGCTGAGTTCCCAAAGGGAGGGGTGACCACCACCACAGCTGCAGCCACCTGCTATCTAAGCTGTTTGAGCTCCCTGGGGGAAGGGCAGCAGCCAGTGCTGGGACTCACAACTGCCTAATAGGCTAAGCTCCCTGGGTTGGCGAAGGGTGGCATCCATCTCTATAGCTCTAGGTCATGCTTTTCCCCTGCTAGAGCCAGGGAGGCTGGACAGCTTGCTCCCAGGAGGTATCCCCCACAACCCAACACACCAGCTGTGGTAGACTGTGGCCAGAGTGCCACTTCAGGCCTGACCTTGACCCATCTTTCCTCACAGGGCAGGGCCTCCCTACAGGAACTTTACGAATTCCAGCCAGAGGCTCAGCAGCAGAACCCAGATCTCCCTGGGCCTGAGTCCCTAAGGGGAGGGACAGCCGCAGTCTCTGCGGACCAGCAGACTTAGCTTTTCCTCCTGGTAGTTCTGAGGAATCTGGGCAGCCAAGATGAGTGGGTTTACCCCCAGCGAAGCACACCCCCTCCACCAACAAACAGTCATAGTGCTTCATTAAATGGGTCCCGTTCCCTGTGCCACCCAACTGGGTGACACCGTCCAACAGGGGTTGTTAGACACACTATACATGAGCGATCCTACTTGCATCAGGTTGGTGACCCTCAAGGTCAGACCCCAGAAGTCAAGAGATTAGAGATCCTAGAAGGAGTATCAGGGACCCATCTTTGCTATTCTCTGTTCTCCAGCCTCCTTGAGTGACATCTGCAGCTGTGGAAGCAAACCAGATGATTAGGGCCTGAAGTGAACACCCAACAAACCACAGCAACCCTACAGAAGAGGGACCTGACCATCGAAAGAAAAACAAACAGAAAGCAGCAACAACAGCATCAACAACAAAAAGTCCCCACAAAAACCCCATCCAAGGATCAGCAACCTCAAAGATTGAAACTAGACAAACTCAAGAAAATGAGAATCAATGAGAAAACGCTGAAAACCCAAAACACCAGAATGCCTTTTCTCCTCCAAATGAGTGCAACCTCTCCAGCAAGGTAGCAGAACTGGACAGAGAATAAGATTGATGAATTGACAGAAGTGGCTTTAGAAGGTGGGTAATAAAAAACTCTGCTGAGCTAAAGGAGCATGTTCTAACCCAATGCAAAGATGCTAAGAATCTTGATAAAGGTTAGAGGAGCTACTAACTAGAATAATCAGTTTGGAGAGGAATATAAATGACCTGATGAAGCTGAAAAACACAGCATGAGAAATTTGTGATGCATACACAAGTATCAATAGCTGAATTGACCAAGCAGAAAAAAGGATATCAGAGAAACACAAACTACCATCACAGAACACTAAAAACACCTCTATACAAATAAATGAGAAAATCTAGAGGAAATGGATAAATTCATGGGTACATACACCTTCCCACTACTAAACCAGAAAGAAGTTGAATCTCTGAATAAGCCAATAATAAGTTATGAAGTTGAGGCAGTAATTAATAGCCTACCAATCAAAAAAAGTCCAGGACCAGAGAGATTCATAGCTGAATTCTACCAGAGCTACAAAGAGAAGCTGGTACCATTTCTTCTGAAACTATTCCAAACAATTGAAAAGCAGAGACTTTTCCTTAATTCACTTTATGAAGCCAGCATCATCCTGATACCAAAACCTCACAGTGACAAAACAGCAAAAGAAAACTTCAGGCCAACATCCCTGGTGAACATCAATGCAAAATCCTCAATAAAATAATGACAAACCAGATCCGGCAGTAAATCAAAAAACTTATCCACCATGATCAAGTCAGCTTCATCCCTGGTATGCAAGGCTGGTTCAACATATGCAAATCAATAAATGTAATTCATCACATAAACAAAACCAATGACAAAACCAGAAGATTATCTCAACAGATGCAGAAAAGGCCTTTGATAAAATTTAACATCCTTTCATGTTAAAAACTCTCAAATAACTAGGTATTGATGGAACATATCTCAGAATAGTGAACTATTTATGACAAACTCACAGCCAATATCATATTAAATGGACAAATGCTGGAAGTATTCTCCTTGAAAACCAGTACAACCCAAGGATGCCCTCTCTCACCACTCCTATTCAACATACTATTGTACGTTCTGGTCAGGGCAATCAGGGAAGAGAAAGAAAGAAAGCGTATTCAAATAAAAAGAGAGGAGGTCATATAGTCTCTGTTTGTAGATGACATGATGCTATATTTAGAAAACCCCAGAATCTCAGCCCCAAACTTATTAAGCTGATAGGCAAATTCAGCAAAGTATCAGGATACAAATTCAATGTGCAAAAATAACAAGCATTCCTTTACACTAATAATAGACAAGCAGAGAGCCAAACCATGAATGAACTCCCATTCACAATTGCTACAAAAAGAATAAAATACACAGGAATGCAGCTAACAAGGGATGTGAAAGACTTTTTCAAGGAGAACTACAAACAACTACTCAAAGAAATAAAAGAGGACACAAACAAATGGAAAAACCTTCCATCCTCATGAGTAGACAGAATCAGTATCGTGAAAATGGCCATACTGCCCAAAGTACTTTATAAATTCAGTGTGATTCCCATCAAACCATCATTGACATTCATCAGAGAGTTAGAAAAAACTACTTTAAATTTCATGTGGGATCAAAGAAGACCCCATATAGTCAAGACAATCCTAAGCAAAAAGAACAAAGCTGGAGTTGAAACTATAATACAAGGCTACAGAAACTTCAAACTACAATACATGACTACAGAAACCAAAACATCATGGTACTGGTACCAAAACAGACATGTAGACCAAAGGAACAGAACAGAGACCTCAGAAATTACACCACACATCTACAACTATCTGATCTTTGACAAACCTGACAAAACAAGCAATGGGGAAAGGATCTCTTAATGTGTTGCTGGGAAAACTGGCTAGCCATGTGCAGAAAACTAAAACTGGACCCCTTCCTTACACCTTATACAAAAATTAACTCAAGATGGATTAACAACTTAAATGTAAAACCCAAAACCATAAAAACCCGAGAAGAAAACCTAGGTAATACCATTCAGGACATAGGCATGGGCAAAGACTTTGTGACTAACACAACAAAAGCAATTGCAACAAAAGCCATAATTGACAAATGGGATCTAATTAAACTAAAGAGCTTCTGCACAGCAAAAAACAACAACAACAACAACAAAAAAAACCTATCATCAGAGTGAATAGGCAACATACAGAATAGAATATTTTCGCAATCTACCCATCTGACAAAGGTCTAGTATACAGAATTTACAAGGAATTTAAACAAATTTACAAGAAAAAAACAACCCCTTCAAAAAGTGGGCAAAGGACATGAACAGAACTCTAAAGAAGACACTTACATGGCCAAGAAACATGAAAAAAAACTCAACATCACTGATCATTATTAGACAATGGCAAATCAAAACCATAATGAGATACTGTCTCACACCAGTCAGAATGATGATTATTAAAAAGTCAAGAAACAATAGATGCTGACAAGGCTGTGGAGAAATATCAATGCTTTTACACTGTTGGTGGGAATGTAAATTAGTTCAACTATCGTGGAAGACAGTGTGGTGATTCATCAAGGATCTAGAACCAGAAATACCATTTGTCCCAGCAATCCCATTACTGGGTATATACCCAAAGGAATACAAATCATTCTACTATAAAGACACATGCATGCATATGTTTATTACAGAACTATTTACAATAGCAAAGTCACGGAACCAACCCAAATGTATATCAATAATAGACTGTAGAAAGAAAATATGGTACATATACACCATGGAATACTATGCAGGCATAAAAATTAATGAGATCATGTGCTTTACTTGGACATGGATAAAGCTGGATGCTTCATCCTCAGCAAACTAACACAGGAACAAAAAGCCAAACACCACATCGTTCTCATTCTTAAGTGGGAGTTGAACAATGAGAACACATGTACACAGGGAAGAGAACATACATCAGAGCCTGTTGCAGGAGGGGAGTGAAATTGGGAATGGATAAATAGGTGAAGCAAACCAATATGGCACATGTATAACTATGTAACAAACCTGCATGTTCTGCACATACATCCCTGAACTTGAAGTAAAATAAAAAATAAATAAACTAATTAATTAAAAAAAAGAAACTGCTAACTTAAATAAAAATGAGATTTCACTACACACGTAGATAATTGTTTAAAATAAAAAATAGTTACCTCACAAGATTCTGGTGAGGATGCAGAGATGTTGGATCACTCATGCATTGCTGGGGGTGATGGAAAATGGTACAGCTATTCTGGAAAGTTTGCCAGTTTGTTTAAAAACTATACATGCAACTACTATACCATCAAGCAATTACACTCCCAGGCATCTAACCCAGAAAATTAACACTCATGTTCCAAAAAAAATGTATACATGAATGTTTATAGCAGAGTTATTCATAATAGCCAAAACAGGACACAACTTAGATATCCTTCAGTAGATGAATGATTGCACTGTGATAAAACCATACCATGAAATACCACTCAGTAACAGAAGAAGAATGAACTATTGACGCACAAAGAAACCTGGATGAATCTCCTGAGAATTATGCTAAGTGAAAAACAAATTAATCCCCCAAAGTTACATTGTTTTCTTCTATTTATGTAATATTCTTGAAATGAAAATATTATAGAAATGTAGAACATATTAGCGGTTGCTAAGGTTTAAAGAGGGTGTGTGGTAGGAGAGAAGTAGATGTGGCTATAGAAGGGCAACTTGATAAATCCTCGTGATGATGGAAATGTTTGGTAGATACATTTTGTCTATGTATATATATCCTTCTACAGATGACTCTGAGTTATGATGGTTCCATTTATGATTTTTTAAATTTTCCAATGCAAAAGTGATACTCATTCTGTAGAAGCCATACTTTAAATTTTGAATCTTGGTTCAAAATTCTTTATAATAACTTTATAAAACAGGCTATAAAGCAGGCTTAGTGTTAGGCGATTTTGCCCAACTATAGAATAATATTAAATTCCAAGCACATTGAAAATAGGTTAGGCTAAGCTATGTTTGGTAGGTTAAATGCGTTAAGAGCATTTTGGACTTATTATATTTTCAATTGATGATAGGCTTATAAGGACATAACTCCACCACAGGTCGAGAAGCAGTATAAAAGTTGACCATATCTCCTTCAATGTCCTAATTATGATAGTATACTCTAGATTTGTAAGATGTTCTCATTAGGAAACTGGATAAGGAATGTATTGCATTTCTCTATATCATTGCTTACAACTATATGTGAATCCACAAAATGAAAACTTTAATTTTAAAAAAAGCTAAATGGAAATTTATATATTACCTGAAACTTTCATCTTACTATGTGCTTTCAAGAGCTCTTCAGGGGAGAATGTAACACAAAAAAAAAAAAAAACCAACATATTACCTATGTTTAGTATATTTAAAAGGAATATTCCTGAATATTCCTTTGCAAACATCTTATTTGTTCCCATGATGGCCAAATAAAATAATAGAAGTGGGTCACCATGCCCATTTTAAATTTGGCGAAACAGCCAAAGATTTATAAGAGTTTCCTGAAGTGAAAAGGCTACTAACTTACTAAGTTTATGAGACAACAAAGCACTTAAAATCTCTAGTCGAGAGCAAACTTGAAAGTACCAGTGTCTCCATGGAAGTGTCTCAGGACTATCATCGGAGATAATCAATGTGCTCTGTGTGATATTTGACCAAAAAATTTGCTGCTAAAAATATACTACAGCATAATGTAGTAAAAAGGAGAATGAAAGGCAGCTGTTTCCTGAGATTTCTATATTGGGAAGCCTTAATTCTAGCAAAAGTAATAATCATGTCAAGGACCCTGCTGTTCTGTTGACAATGCTCGTCTTGCAAACATATGTCATAATAAAGATCTACCCGCACCTGGTCAGCCTTTGTGAATACTGAGGAAACACTTCTCCTTAAAGCCATTCATTGTTCAAAAAATTTAAATTTCTAAAGAGAAAATAAACAACATCATAAATTATTGCTCCTTAGATTATAGAGCTGTGGATTCTAAATACAGGCTTCATGACAGCCATATGGGGACAAATGGACACCATATAGGCCAATTCCTAATGCTGATCCAGCCCTGTGCCTTTTTACTAAAGTTTAACGTTAATAACAATGAGCATTTTCAAATACATACAAAGAATATCTAGAGCAGAAAAAATAAAGAGCTTCATTCTAAAATTATAAAGAGCATACTGCATTCATGCTCTACAATATATAAAAATAAATTCAACAGGACCAATTTCTTTCCAAAGAAATGTTAAATCTGAAGTAATATAAAAATGCTTAGTAATAATAGCAGCTAGTATTTACTAAGCACTTACTTTGTGCTAGATATTGTTCTGAGCACTTTAAATGGATTAAGATATTTAGTTCTTATCATAATCTTATGTGGTAGGTACTATTATCATCTATATTTTATAGCTGAGGAAACTGAGAGAATCAAAGACAATAAGCCTTCCCAACCATTTGGGAGCCAATATTCAAATCTACGCAGTCTGACACCAGAGTCTGTGATAATAATCACTAGATTAAGAGGAAAGAGAACACCTTTCATAACCCATTATATTTCATTAGAATGAAGTTCAAAACTGTCACAACAATTAAAAATCACCTGTTATTATGTAACGTTATTCACATAGAAGTTAATGAAGCACAGCAAGTATACAGTTGTCAAATGACACAGGACACACACTGAAATTTTTATAATCATGCACACCAACAGCAATGGATGCAAGGTGCAAAAAGATTTTGGTTACAGTAAATAGACAACTGGTTTGAAATGAAAAACACCAACAATAATAGTACCCTAGAAATAAACCTATGAAGCTCCAAGTAACTTCTATGCCGTTCTCATCACTAAACACACAAAGACACCTTGTTCCTGTAAGAGTCTTCCACACCTGAATGAACAGAAGAGGGATTAAAGCCCAGGTTATAGGCAGAAATTTGTAGGTCAGATAGAGTTTTCCGAGATTGCCTGGACAATAATTCCACCGCCAAGAAAAAATAACCAATACAACTATACAGATGTCTTTTCTTGGGCATCTGAATGTGACCAAAATTCTCTTGGGAATGTGAATGTGAGCCATTTAAAAAGTAGAGATAGTCATTTAAGTGAAAGAAAAAAATGGGTTCAAAAAATTGTATTAGTTTCTTATTGCTGCTATAACAAATTACTACAAAAGTAATAGGTTAAAAACAACACAAATTTATTCTTACTGTTCTGGAAGTCAGAAGGCCAAATGAAGTTCACTGAGCAAAAATCAAAGTTTTGGCAGGATTCCTTCCTTCTGCAGATGCTAAGGGGAGAATGCACTCTTTGTCTTTCCCAGGGTCTAGAGATCACCTGAATCCCTTGGCCCATGGCCCACCATCAGCAGTGGCATCTCTGGATCCCTGCTTCCTTTGTCAAATCTCCTTGTCATTCACTGGGCCCACTCATGTAATCTAGAATTACCTCCTTATCCAAAAATCCTTAATGTAATCATACCAACAGTTTCTTTTGCCATTTGAAGTAAACCTATTCATAGTTTTGGAGGAATAAGAGTGTGGACATATTTGGCTATGGGGGTGGGGTTGTCCTACCTAACACAAGCAGAGTGTATTACGTTAAGAGCTCAGCTCTACAACCCTCTGAGCATGTGAAATCCCACCTCCAACACATAGAGCTGTGTTACCTCTCAGATAATTACCTAAGCCCTCTCTACCTCTCTTTTTCCCTCTTGAAAAACGGAATCATAATAGTATCTGACTTATGAATTTGAGATTAAATAAAAGAATACATATAAAAAGCTTAGAACAGTAACTGGAATATAGTAATCACCAGAGAAATGTAATCTCTTAAGAAACAAAGATAATATTTAATGTTATCTTTAAGGTAATAAAGGCATAGCGAGATCTGGGAAATGACTAACTCCTTGGGCTTTTCTTCTGTCTGTAAGACTGCCCCAATTCCCTTTGATAACTGGCCACTTTCTTGTGCAAGAATTGGTTTCTTGCACTAATGTACTAAGACAAATTAAATTACTAAAAATTACTGGAAATAATTTTCCCTGTTTGTGGCCAACATTGGCTATTTCCAATCAACACTAACATCTTCCAGATTATTTACTCTGAAGGTCTTTTCCTTGAACAAACAAACAAATAACATTTTATTGAGGTATGTTTGACCTGTAAAAAGTTGTACATATTTGATTTATACAACTAGATGTATTTGAAATCAGTCTACACTTGTGAAACCTTCACAAATAAGGTTATATAGACATATCCATCACCTTTCAGAGTATCCTCTGGCCCTATTATTATTGTTATTACTGTTATTGTGTGTGTGCTAAGAACATTTAGCATAAGATCTACTCTTTTAGAAAGTTTTAATTATACAACACAGTTAGCTATAGGTACCATATTATATAGAACATCAGAATTTACTTATTTTTCATAACTGAAACTTTACCTGTTGACTGTTACCTCTGTATTCCATCTACCACCAACCAGTGCCTAGTAATCATTCATCATTCTACTCTCTGCTTCTATTAGCTAGATTAATTTTAATTCCGCATATAAGTGAGGTCACACAGAACTTGTCTTTTTTTTGTCTGGCTTATTTAACTTAGCATAATGTCTTCCAGCTTCATCCATATTGTTGCAAATGGGAGGATTTCCTTCTATTTTAAGACTAAATAATATTTCATTTTATGTGTGTACCATATTATCTTAACTACTGTGAATAATGAATGCTGCAATAAAAACAATAGTTTTTATTGCAAAACCTCAAAACCCTAACTTCAGTTCTCTGGGATGAATGCCCATAAGTGGTATTAATGGGTCATAAATCTTATCTTCAAATTTTTTTTTTTGGAAGAGTGAGAGGGATTGGAGCTAGTTTTTCTAATGTTTGATAGAATTCACCAATGCAACCACATGGTCTTTGATGTTTATTTGCTGAGAGGCTTTTGACTACTGATGACATCTTACTTGTTATCAGTCTATTCAGATTTTCTTTTCTTCATAATTCATTCATGGTAGGTTGTAATTCTATTTTTAATTGTATGAGGACGCTCCATATTATTTTTCCAAGATGGCTGCAGCAATGTACGTTCCTACAAGTAGTAGACCAGGATTCCCTTTTCTCCACATCCAGACTTGCTACCTTTTTAAAAATATATATATGCCAACCTAGTAGGTATGAGAGGATAGCTTATTGTGTTTTTGTTTTGCATTTCCCTAATGATTTGTGATGTTGAGCATCTTTTCTTATAACTGTTAACTATTTGTATGGTTTTTGTTTTTTTTTGAGAAATATATATTCAGATCCTTCGCCCAGTTTTAAAATTGAGTTATTTAAGGTTTTGGCCACTGAGTTGTAGAAGTTCTTTATATTGAATATTATTTGAATATTAACCCCTTACCAGATATATGCCTTCCAAATTTTTCTTACTTTCTTTAGATTGCCTTTTCATTTTGTTGATTACTTCTTAGTTTGATGTAATCTTTACTTCTGCTTTTGTTGCCAGGGACTTTGGTGTCACATTCAATAAATTATTGCCAAGACAAATATCAAGGTTTTTCATTAGTTTTCTTCTAGAATTTTTATGGTTTCAAGTTTTATATTTAAGACTTTAATTCACTTCTAGTTGATTTTTTTATATTGTGTAAGATATGAGTCATTTAGAAGAGGCTACTGTGAAAAATTACATGCCAATGAGCTGGTAACCTAGAAGAAACTGATAAATTCTTAGAAGTAACCTATCATGACTGAATTATGAAAAACAGTGAATCTGAATACACTAGTAACAAGTAAGAGGTCATCAATAATCAAAAACCTCCTGGCAAATAAATGTCAAAGATCAAATGGTTTCACTGGTAAATTACAATAAAATATCCGAAGATTTCACTGCAGTCCTTCTGTAACTATTCCAAAAAAACTGAAGATAAGACTCCAAACTCACTTCACAAGGCCAATAACTTCCTGATAACAAAGTCAGGCAAGGGCAGGCAGTACAAGAAAAAAAAATTACATCCAATATCCATATGAACATAGATGTGAAATTCTTGAACCAAATAACAAAATTTCAGAGCATGTTTAAAGGGTCACACACTATAACTAAGTGTGATTAATCTCTGGGATAAAAGGATCTTTCAACAAATACAAATCAATAACTGTGATATATCAAATTAATGGAATAAAAGATGAAAAGCATATGATCATCTTGATAGATGTAAAAGAATCATTTCACAAAATTAAACATTCTTTCATCATAAAAATGCTCAACAAATTATTTATAGAAGGAGTGTACCTCAACATAATAAAGGCTGCATATGACAAGCCGAAGCTACTGTCATATTCAATGGTTAGAAACTGAAAGCATTTTCTCTAAGGTCAGAAACAAGGTAAAGATGCCCACTCTTGTGACTTCTGTTCAACATATGCTGGAATTGCTAGCCAGATAAACTAGACAAGAAAAAAAAAGACATCCAAATTAAAAGGAAAGCTGTCGCTGTTTGCAAATGACATGATCATATATACAGAGCACTCTAAAGACTCTACTAAAAAAGTACTATATTTAATAAATATATTTGGTAAATTTGCAGGATAGAAAATTATATGCAAAAGTCAGTTGTTTTTTTTTTACAAACTCACAATAAATTATCAGAAATAAATATTAAGAAAATAATCCCATTTAAAATAGTGTAAAAAAATACAGTACTTAAGACTAAATTTAACCAAGGGGGTAAAAGATCTGTACACTGAAACTATAAAACACTGATGAAATAAATTGTGGAAGACATAAATCATTGGAAAGATATCCTGTGTTGATGGATTGGAAGAATTAATATCATTAAAATGTTTATACAATTCACAGCAATTTGCAAATTCAACCAATCAAAATTCCAATGTCATTTTTCACAGAAATAGAAAAACAATTCTAAAATTTCATATGGATTCACAAAAAACCTCCCATAGCCAAAGCAAGTTTAAGAAAGAGGAATGAAGCTGAAGACATCACACTTCCTGGCTTTAAAGTATATTACAAAGCTATAGTAATGAAAACAGTACAGTGGTGGCATAAATGCACACACATATATCAATAGAACAGAATAGAGACCCCCGAAATAAACCCACACACATGCAGTTAACTACTTTTTGACTAGGATGCCTAGAATACAAAATTGAGAAAGGATAGTCTCCTTAATAAATGGTGTTGGGAAAGTTGGCTATCTAGGTATTTTAAAGGTCTTTGTAAGATTTTTGAAGCCTTCGTGAATTTTGAAAATTAAATAAACAATATTTGTACTTTAAGTATGTGATGAGTTCTAAACCAATAAACTATAAATCCACTTATCAAAAGACAATTTGAAAGTTTTTCTTATGTTTAGTTACCTCTTCCTATATACCTATTTTTAATTTTTCAGGCTTTTATTTAAATGAGAGATTCTAAGATAATTTAAACTTTGAAAAATATGTTTTCCATTAAAGAAGCATATTTTGTATTCAGTAATAAAATTTAAAATAAGGAGCAATTTTCTTATGTGGAAAGAAATTATCATGAAAGCATGGGGCCTCACAAAAGAAAAAGAAAAAATTGAGAATGCCAGGAAAAAATTCTAAATAAATGATTCAATTAGAATAACAAATGTGATAAGTTAACACAAGTGCAATTTCTGAAGAAAAAAGCAAATAGTTGACCCTTCTAAAATATTGTTAGAGTAAGACATGTACTTCAGAACAAGAGCAACTATATCACATATTAAATCTTAGATATGATTAACTAGATGTTACCAATAAATGGCTTTAAACTATATTACAAAGCTATAGTAATCAAAATGGTATGGTATAGTTGGTATGATTCTTAAGAACTGATGAAAATAATTTTGAAAGTATAAAATAGTTGACAAAACAGCAACTATATATTATTTGAAAGGAATCAAGATTAATAGATATATGAAATGCTGAAATGTTGTTAATTATAGAGCATGCTACTTTGAATATTCAGTATATTTATGAGAATAAACTATTCTCTATCCTTTATTTAAAACCAATATAATATTTCTTAATATACTACTATAAAGACAAAATAAAACTCTTCAATCAACTTCATAGAAGTCTACAAATATTGTAAAAATCATGCCACATAATGTGTTGTAAACTTACAAAAATAATTTAACAGTTGTTTTTGCTAATTTACCAAATTGTTTATCTGTGAATTATTTTCTGTGAATTGCCTTTGGCTTATTGATCAGAAGTAACTTGACCTTTATCTACATTATATATACTCACAGTTTTCCTTCTTTGAGGTGTTTCCATTCATCAATGTAAGGGGGTATCTGACGATTAACTTTGTGTCAACTTTAGTAGGCCACATTACCCAGATATTTGGTCAAATACCAGTCTGGATGTTACATGAAGTTATTGTTTAGATGAGATTAATATTTAAATCAGTAGATGGTGAGTAAAGCTGATTATCATAAAGGCCTTAAGAAAAAACAAACTGAGATATCTGATGAAGAGGAAATTCTGCCTCCAGACTATCTTTGTGATCAAGATTTCACGCCAACCCTCTAGCATGTGGGCTTATGCTACAGACTTTGGACTTGCCATCTTTCATAATCACATGAGCTAATTCATTTAAACAAATCTCTCTCTCTTCCTCCATATATGTATACACATACACACACACACACACACACACACACTTGTGTGATGGGTGGATGGAGTTGTAGGTTAATAAAATTAGCTACCAGAACATAAATCTTTCAAAATATTGGAGGTGCTCTACTACAAGACACTCTAAAAAAAAAAAAAAAGAAAAGAAAAGAAAGAAAAAGTACTTCATGAGACATTTGAGTCCTTAAAGTCAGTGATGTTTTCTCTATATTCTAATCCCAGTATTACAAAAATTCACTTGAATGATAGTAATGCTTCTAACAATGAACTGTACTGATAATGATTTAGAATGAAAACACTTTTGGACACAAAATATATACAATTTACATCACTGAACTTAACTCTCTTCAACATATTGCTAGACCAAAATCATAACTTAGGGGGTCAGTGGTACCTCCTCTTACATTTTTAGTGGGAAAAGGCAAGACACATTCTAGACTTTTATTACATGGGTCCAAATATAGAAGCAGTTCTATGACATAAACAGTTATTGTTTCAAGAAGTGTCTTGTCAGCCAGGCACGGTGGCTCATGCCTGTAATTTCAGCACTTTGGGAGGTTGAGGCAGGTGGATAATCTAAGGTCAGGAGTTGGAGAACAGCCTGGTCAACACGGTGAAAACCCATCTCTACTAAAAATACAAAAATTAGCTGGTTGTGATGGTGCATGCCTGTAGTCCCAGCTACTCAGGAGGCTGAGGCAGGAGAATTGCTTGAATCTGGGAGGTGGAGGTCACAGTGAGCCGAGATGGTGCCACTGTACTCCAGCCTGGGCGACAGAGCAAGATTCTGTCTCAAAAAACAAACAAACAAAAAAGTATCTTGTCTATTTTTAACCAGACAGATGTATGATGGAAAACTACGATAGTGTTTGTTTTGATATTGCTTTTTTGTGAACTCATGTTTCAATGAGTTGAGCATAAAAACAGGTTACATTGGAGAGCAATGGAGTTAGTTAAATATAATTTTCTGTTGATATAACTGAAGGCAAGGAATCTCAAAATTTCAGTACAGGTGAACTGCTGTGGCATTGCTATGAAGGTCCAGGATACAAGCAAGGAAAGAAGAATCATTATAAGTCTCTCCACAAGAATTATTTGGCATATTCATAACTAGCTTACCTAGTGAAAACTTACAATATGACAAGATAGAGCAGTAACTCCTTCTCAGTCGCCAGAAATTTTGAAATAGCATCATCCTATGTCTCAAGAGCTACTGGTATGAAACTCACATAAAAAAATAGTTCTTGATACTCAGCTAAGAGAAAGCAGTTGATCTATGCAAAATGTTTCCATGTTAAGATTTTTGTACTTTACAACAACTTAACATTGTATAATTTTTAACTACGAGGGGTCTATGCATTATGCTTATATTTTGCCCACCTCAGAATAGGTTTTACCTCAGAAAAGAATATTTGTCATTGTTTTTAGTTTTCTGCTAGTTCAGTACTTTCCTAGCATATCGCTTTATGTACACTTTTACAGAAAATAAAGAAAAAAATAATATTTTCTTTGTTTGTTATTTTATCTCTTATTCCTTCCTGTCTCCATTGTTAATCACAATTATTGGCATAAAAGAGGATTTTAATATCCATTTTTAGACTGCATGCTAGCCTGGGCAATAGAACAAGAATCCCGTTATCTCTCCCTCTTTCTCTTCTTCTTTCTTTCTCTCTTATATTCTTTTTTTTATTTCTTTCACTCTCACTTTTTTCCTCTCTCTTTCTTTCCAAAAAAAAAGAAAAAGAAAGAAAATAATAATATAATTCAAATCAATCAAAATTAATAATCTCTATTGAATGCTTTTTGGTGATAGAATTGAATTAAATGTAGTCGGCCAGGCTTGGTGGTTCACGTCTCTTACCCCAGCACTTTGGGAGGCCGAAGTGGGTGGATCACCTGAGGTCAGATGTTCGAGACTAGCCTGGTCAACATGGAGAAACCCCATCTCCACTAAAAATATAAAAGTTAGCCAGGTAAGGTGGCACATGCCTGTAGTCCCAGTTACTCAGGGGGCTGAGGCATGAGAATCACTTGAACCCAGGAGGTGGAGGTTGTGGAGAGCCAAAATTGTACCACTATATCCCAGCCTGAACCACAGAGCAAGACTGTTTCAAGAAAAAAAAAATTAAATTAAATGTAATCAATCCCCCCTCTCTGTGGGTTCTGTATCCCTGGGTTCTACAGCTGTCAACTAAGCCAATCTTAGATCCAAAATACAGTAACCCCAGGGTTCACAGGGCCACCTTCTGGGCTTGAGCATCTGTAGAGTTTGGCAACTGCAGGGTGTCTTGGAATCAATCCCCTACGACTGAATTACCTCATTTAATCCTAAGGAGAATTTCAAAAGGTGTCTACCATTATTTTCTACTCCACTTTGTGGATGCAATTATCCAAGACATTAATAGAGTAAAAAAATATTCTTAGGTGAGGAATCTAATAACAGAACAAAAAGCCTGGCATCTAAAACCAAAGCGTATCTGATTTCAAAATGCTAGTTCTTAACTATCACTCTCTATTTTCCCCTAATCTTCCCAGCAAGCATTGTATTATAACCAATTAACCTTTTTTATTTCTTTTTTGCAAAACCAGTTTTGTGTAAGCATTGACTTGGGCACTGTGTCTCATTAAAAAAAAAGGTCCCATCAACACAAGACTGTTCTTTAAATATACATTTAATCCACTAAGGGACTTAAATAACCTTCAAAGACCATTCACCAATCTTCCTTTTGAAGTTTCAAAAGTTTATAATGTGTAACCACTTTTTAGCTCTACATACTAGCTTGTGTGTATGAACAACTCATCTGGTGAGTGAATCCTAACCATCTATGTAGCATACCCATCTCAATAAGGAGCTTCTAGTGATGTGATGGACGTGAAGAAAAATTGGAGATGTTTATAAAGATTCTCCCACATTCAACTTTTACCAGGAAATAGAAGCTTAAAATAAAATGCTAAATGGTAATTGATCAAGACTATGGATGATTCTTCCTTTATCTTATGTGAAAGCAAGAATAAAGAAAATTTATAAAGCAATTTGCTCAGCTGGGAAAGGAAAAATTGTAAACTAAATTGTGTTTAGACATTTGGCGATTTTAAAGCATTCGTATGTACTTTTCCTAGATGTCAAATGTCATTACATAAAAAGGTTTTTTTTGAGTATTGCAGTGTGCTTAAGAATCATACAAAATAGAAAAGACATTCAAACCCAAGAAATTGGGAAAAACCCCAGAAAGAAAGCACAATTGAGCTGACCTTTAAGGACAGAAAAAATTTGACAGAAATATGAGTTTCCATTGTTTATTTGTTTGGGGAAGTACAGTTCCAGAGGAACCATTTGTTTAGTCTTATATTTTCCATTATTTCAACCTGTGAAGAATAATGTTTTTATTAACACAGTTTTTTTAAATGAAAGCCAAATTAGTCTATATCATAAAGAGCAGTAAATCTGGAAAAAATAAATAAGCTCTGCATGAAATTGTTACACAGCTCGCTATGAAAGAGTTTCCCAAAGTAAGTTTCCCAAAGTCTCCTAATAAATAAGTTTCAGTGAAATTCAGAGAATGTCACCCGAGATTAAAAACATCTTCCTTCTTATTGCATAAAATCTCTTAAGAAAACAGAAACACACACACACACACACACACACACACACACAGACACAGAGAGAGAGAGAGAGATCATGAAAGAAAAGGCTATTCAATTACTTAAGAGATTAATAAAATTAAAAATAAAATATTTACTATATAAACTTTTTCTTGACCTAAACTGAAGCAAAACTAAGTGTGGGAACTTTGATTTTTATTTGATCACCTTATGTGCTTCACATCAGTAGCATAAATGATATAACTATACTAAAAGGAAAATTATATTTCATACTGGGTAACTATTCAATTGATTGTTTTGGCAGGCTAAATGTGGATGGGGCTAGGGGTACGAGGAAGATTCTTTAATGAGAAGGTAGTTCTGAAATCAATAGCAAATTAAGTTAGCATAAATCCTTTATAAAAACTCTCCTCACATAGTCCCTCTCCTCACCACCAGTTCACAAAAGGCTGCTATTTTTATGAGAGATCCTGAGAATAAAGTCTGGAGCTGTGAAGGAATTGGTTAAGTCAGAACAGGAAGAGAAGAGGCTATGAATACAAAGCAACTCAGAAGAGCTGAGCCCAGACGATAATTGCCAGAGAGGGTTCTTCTTCTCAGGTAGTCTTTGTGATCCAACACAGTCCCTAAATAATTCTGAGAAACAAGTGTCACTTTTTGACAAGTTCTTACTGTAGATACAACACACAGAAGCCCGTCTCTTTGAGAGTCAAATGTGCATATTTAGTTAAAAAGAAAAAACAGAACACCTGTTTCCATGACTACAGTGTTAATTTACTTCTTATAGTTGATCTTGTGTGGGGTTTCTGTTTTTCTTGATATAGTATTGTATGCATTGTTGACATTTAGGTTTGCACTAATTTTACTGCACATGTACACTAAAAATGAATAAAATATTAATCAGTAAACAATTATCTCTTTTTTTCAATTTATGTACTTGTTCTTTTGTAATTACTGACACAAGTTGAAAAATCGAACATTGTATTCACCATTATGTATTATCTGTACATATATACAATATTAAATAGAATATTATTTGAAAGGCACGATTTTGTGTTTAGTAAGAAAAGGAGAAAAACAGTTACTTTTGAATAAATAACTTGTTTAAAAAATAAGTCGCAAATTTACAGCAGTATTGGCATAAATGTGTTTAAGTTTTCTCAAATCCCTCCATAAAAAGTCGAACCAAACAACAACCACAAAACCCATATATAACATCCACAATAAAAGCACATGTAAAGTTCCCCACAAAACTTGAATGCTATGTGTTTGGGATCTGCGTAAAAATTTTGCATCAGTTAAATATACTGATAGAGTTGCAATATACAGACATCCTAGATAAACTTATGAGGCCAAGTTACTCTGCGTGAGTGGTTGATTGAAATTTGGAACTAAACATAGGTGGCCTATATTGAACAAAACTGAGTTGCCAAATTGTTTGTTATAGAAAAAGGTAACCAAATACTTATGGAGATTAGAAAGTTGGAATGGATTGATTGTATGATAGCTGGTCTCCTGCCCATAACTACGTCCTCATTGTGAGAGTCCAGAATACATTCTCTGCATTGATGCTTTGAAAAACACATCGTGAGTGGAACACAAAAATGAAGGGACTCTGCTACACTGTTAACATTTATACTGTAAATCTTCCCCCAGCCTTTCCTAAGGAACCTCTAGTCATTTTCCTAGATGACTGTGCATTAGGGGAAGCAGCTAGGATTTGGGGATTACTCGTTGTTTGGAACTCACTATTTTCCGGAGACCCAGCACTAGCGTCATTCACCTGCTGGGGTTAATAGAGTTGTGCTTAATGTACATCTCAGTACTGTGTCTGCATCCACCCATGATTATTAACCAAATTTTAGGATGCGTATATGGAATAGACATACAAAGCAATTGGTATAAGCCCACAGTAGTTTCCATACCAGTTTCCACACCGATATAGAACCATAGGCTACTGTAATATACTAGGAAAGACGAAGTGGAAAAAAGGAAAAAAGTGCTTCTATCTATTAAAATCCTAAAGGCAAAACAACATTGCATGTTCGTGTTCCTGGAGGGATTGCGGAGGTTAGTGCCAACATCCAGGTAAGTGACTCTGATCACTTCCTCTATAGAATTTGCCTTTTTGGCTTGAGCAAAACACAGATGAATCTTGGGAAAAGAGAAATAATGATTATAAATTTTATCAAGTGGAGCTTCTAATTGCAGTGTTTCTTTAGATTTAGATTGGTTTCCTTACTGGAGAAATCAACATATCCCTTGGTATTTGAAATGCAGCCATTAATCTGTCAAATACTTTTCCCCTATGAATCTTAGTAATGACAGTATACTTTCTCACCACAGGATTATATCACTCTCCAACTATTAGTCATAATCTAGTTCTGCAAGGACTTTGACCATCTCTTCATTTTACAGAACATTAAATTGACCTGCCTCAATGATATCATGATGATTAGAGGAAGCGGTAATAATCCTGACCACTGTGGTATGATACATGCATGCCAGAGGGTGGAAAAAAATAATGGACAATTTCAATAGATTAGTATAATACAGTTTAAATATTCTATTTCTGTGCCTGCTGAGTCGTGATACTTTGAAGGCGGGGGTGGGATCTTGTTCTTCAGGATATAGTATATATTCTGAATCACTGATTATATTCCAGGAAACTTCTGTTTCTTCCATACCCAGAATTTCCATACCTGAGAATCAAGGGAAGTCAGCAGGAATACCTCTTCTCATTAATCACCTCTAGTGAACCACTAGCATCATTTCTTCATCCTGTCCTCAAAATTTTGGGTTCTGCCAGCCTAAATGTTTTCTTTCCCAAGAGAATACTTCTTTTTTTAAGGAAACACCTAAATGGTTACACTTAATTGAAAGTTTAGGCTGTCACCTGGCCACAGAGTACTCCTTAAGCGGCAAATCAATAGGCAATTAAGAAAGGGTATTGACTGATGTGATTTGATTCTATGTAGGGGAACATGAGTTCCTACTACACGGAGGGAGTCAGAAGTGTTATCTATAATGTTGGGAAGTCTCCTAAGGCTCTCAGTAGTACTTTCATGACTTGTGATAAAAATTAATCAAACTTATAGCTACTTTAATTTAGCAGGACGGTTAATGGCACAAAGCCTCCAAGAATGAAGATTTGATTTACTTCACCAGACAAATAATCACGGCCAACTGAGGTGATAGTTGAGAGCAAAAGAAATAAAGAATGAGAAATTGAAGAAAAATGCTGTAAATATTAGGACTCTAGCTGTTACAATCTTAAAATTGAGGTTATAAAAAGCATATATGACAAATGACTTGCAGATGAATTGCAAGGAAACAGAATGGACATAAAAAGAATCTATATCAGTCAATTCAGTCAATATTCCTCCAGAAAATGTTTTTTAAGCAATAGGGGCTCACTCTCCAGGCTGAAGAACAGTGGCATAATCATAGCTCACTGCCACCTTGAACTCCTGGGCTCAAGCAATCCTCCTGACTTAGCCTTTAGAGTAGCTGGGACTATAGGCATGCACCACCACACTCAGATAATGGTTTTTAGTTTTTTGTAGAGATGGGGTCTTACTATGTTATCTAGGCTAGTCTTGAACTCCTGGCATCAAGAGATACTCCTGCCTGGGCCTTCCAAAGTGCTGGGATTATAGGCGTGAACCACCATGCCCAGCCTGAATTTATTACAAGGAAATGACTTACGCAATTGTGGAGGGTTGGTTAAGCAAGTCCAGAGTCTGTAGGGCAAGCTACCAGCAAGCAAAAGATTAGTAACAGGTAGAAATACTTGTAGGCATGGGCCAAAATCATCTACAGTCAAATTTCTCTCTCTCCTTTTTTTCTGGCCTCAACCATGGTTTTAAGGCATTCCAAATGATTGTCATGACAACCCACATTATTCAAGAGAATCTTACTTTCTTAAAGTCAACTAACTTGGATCATAATTCAAACAAACACAATGAAAAAAAATGACCAGGGATTGTAAAATTAATGACATTCATGATTTATTGCTATTTTATCATGTTAAATGTTTAGAGTGCTAACATTGTCTCCAATTTACTTTAAACAGTATAAGACAGAAGAAAATAGGTAGGGGAATAGATAATATAAAAATGACTACAACTTCAGGATTGTTGAAACTGGATGACAGGAACATGGGAATTCATTGTACTAAACAGTAGCCCCCACTTATTTACAGGGAATACATTCCAAGATGTATAATACAAATCCCTCTTCATATTTTTTTTTCCCATGCATAAGTTGAATTCCCATTCAACTTATGATAAAGTTTGATTTATAAATTAGGCACAGTAAGAGTTTAACAACAATAATTAGCAATAAAATAGAATAGTTACAACAATATACTATCATAAAAGCTATTTCAAACTTATTAGTTGCTTATTTCTGGAATTTTCCATTTAATATATTTGGACCACCGTTGACTGTGGGTAACTAAATGCAAGAAATGAGAAACTGAGGATAAGTGGGGGATGGGGGCCATATTAGCTTCTATGTGTTTAACATTGATGAATATTTTTAAAAATGAGTCAGGAACATGTCATAATTGAGTCAGAAAACTAGTGCTATTTGATAGCTTTATAGCCAAGAGCCCAAATGCACAGCATGCATCAGCCACGCAAGAGCTGCTACCCGCCCTGGAGCTAAACTCCTCCACTTGCTCCCCAGGACTTCTGCTTCTTCTTACTCATTCTTTTTGAGCTGGTGGTAAACAACTTCTTTCAGAGGAGTTACTCATACCAGAGATTTCTGGAAACCTCCTTACCTATTCCACAGATCACGTCTTCCTATGAACATAAACATTTGAGGAAAAAAAAAAAAGGCAGGATCTGACTAGGGAAATAACAGTGCATAGACTAAACTAGGACTGTGCTGATTACTCTGGCTCACTCTCTGTGGCTCCTTCTTTTCTCATTACTCATAATGATTCTTTTTGTTTTTTTCCTCACAAACTGTATTTTCTTTCCGACTGTATGACTTTCTCTAGGACGTCATCTATTTAAGTGTGAACACTAATTGTGGATCAGGTTAAAGTCCCTTGAAGCTCCCTAAGGAATTCCAAGTTAGAATATGTATTTGGGCCTCTGTATTTGCATTTTGAACTTTGCGTAACAGCTAACTATTTTTTCAGAATGTTCTCTAACAGATATGAAGCTCATCTGCCCATGGCAATACACTGTCCTCTAGGAGGGCTGTTGATTAAATCCTTAAATTGACTCAGACTAGCAAATATGCCCAGTCAAATCTGCAAGGGTCAGAACATTCCTGGTGAACCCTTGTGATATGAGGCCAGAAATTTAAGGTTAGAGGAGGGTGATGTCAGCAAGATTGAGGAATAGGAAGTCACAGAATTCACTCTCCCCAACAGAAAGATCAACTAGCAACGATTCACAGACAAAACCACCTTGGTGGAAATACAAAAATGTGAGAGTAATCCTGAGTCACTTGCATGTTCTACAAAATGGAATAAAAATCTGCCTTGAAAGGTAGGAGAAATGGTCTTTCTTTGTGTAACCCTTATCCCTCCCAAAGTTGCCACAGAGCCACACAAATAAGATTTCTCAGGTTCCACAGAGAAATTTTTAATTGTGAAAAGATAACTGGGAGGTGAACATTCAGCTCCCTTAGCATGCTGAGATGCTACCCAGGAAGTCCACTTTGTTCTCACATCACAGTGAATGGGAAATGTAGGAGGAAGCTACCAGACTATTTGGGGTCAGGTAAAAACAGGAAAGGAGGAAGAGCCCACAGAGATCAGTGTGCAGACTTTGTTGAAAGCTCAGTATACTTTCCAGCAGTGGCACTCAATGAGAGGTACCAGCTAACAACATAACTTACCTGCCAAGCCAAGCTGATCACTCCCAGAAGAGGTAGGAAGTGCTACCTGCCTTAAATTCCTAAACAGCTTCCAGGACCAGCCACAGACACTATTTTGGGGTCCCATTCTATGAGGGAGATGACCTCTGCAGCAAATTTCCATAATTAACAGGCACTAAATATGCCACATCAGGAGCTAACTCTGTGTTTCCAGCAGTCTGAAGGCCCACCTCCAGACCTTCCCAAGGGTGGGAGAAAACCACCACAACAAATTTAGACCACAAGAAGACAATAGTTTTGCCACATCAGGAAGTGTAATTAGCCCTTCTCTAAGACTCAAAGCTCACTCCAGACCACATCAAGGATGGAGGCAAATTTAGTCATACATTTCTACTGAGCACAGCAGCTTGTCCATCCATCTCAACCCACTTAAACTTGGATCCCCTCCCACAAACCTAGACAACCGCTGAACTAAAACAGCAGTATCTCTGTCCAGGAAATACACCATGTAGCCCAGCCAAATCAGAGGTGATTATAGTGCCCACAATTACAGAGCAGAGCTCAGGCAGTGATCTTGTCAGATGGCAGATCCTACTCAGAGGCCCCACCAAAGTTCAGAGCAAAGTCACATCTCAATCATCTAGAGAACCTAAAAGAAAGTTCTGCCTTCTCAGGATCAATACCAGCTAGCCTATCCAAAACATAGACTAGATTAATGAGCAGGGATCTATCCTTGCCAAATAACTAGTATAAAAACTGGAAAAGGTGGCTAGTCCTGCAAATGCACAAATACCAATGCAAAAACTCAGAAAACCATGACACTTCCAAAAGAAACTAACAAAGCCCCAACAATAAACCCTAAAGAAAGGGGGATTTGACAAGAAAGGGGGAAATGACAAAAAAAGATTCAGAATAATCCTCTTGAAATATTTAGTGAACTTCAAAAATACACACATAAAAAGTAATAAAATTTGGAAAACAATACATAATATAAGAAACTTGACAAAAAGTGAAACAATGAAAAAAAATAGAAATTCTAGAGATAAAAATACGATGACTGAACTGAAAAACGCAATAGAAAGCTTCAAAAGCTGGTTGATCAAGCTAAAGAATCAGTGATTTCAAAGACAGAACATTTGAAATATGCAATTAGAGGAGCAAAATGATAAAAGAATATAAAAGAATGAAGAAAGCTGGTGGGAACCATGAGATACCATCAGGAGACCTAACATAGTATAATAGGTATTCCCAAAAGAGAAGAGAAAAAAAAATGATCAGAAAGCATATTTAAAGAAATAACAGATGAAAACTTCCCTAATGCATATTATGATTTAAAGAAATAACAGATGAAAACGTCCCTAATGCATATTATGATTATCCTTCTTAGCAGAGCCCTGCAGGCCAGGAGAGGGTGAAATGATATATGCATAGTTCTGAAGGAAAACACTTTCATGTGAGAATAACTCAACAAAGCTGTCTTTCAGAAATTAGAGAAAAATAATATATATATATGTATATAATATATACATATATATATATATCATTGGCTAGGACAATATATAACATATATATACACATATATATATCATTGGCTAGGACAATAATTTTTAAGATTTGACACCATGAGTACAGGCAACAAAAGCAAAACTAGAAAAATTACATTAAAATAAAAAGCTTCTGTACAACAATGAAACAACAGAGTGAAAGGACATAGTATAGATTTGGAAAAAAATATTTGTAAGCCATACATCTGATAAGGAATTAGTGTTCAAAATATATAAAGAACTCAAAGCAAATTTATCACAAGGAAACAAATAATTTGATTAAGAAATGGGCAAAGGAGCTGAATAAACATTTCTCAGAATAAGACATATAAAATGGCTAACAGATACATGAAAAAATAGTCAATATCACTAATCATTAGAGAGATTCAAATAAAACCACAATGAAATACCAATTCCCGTCTGTTAGAATTGCATTATTAAAAAGACAAAAGATAACAAATGCTGATAAAGATATGGAGTAAAGAGAACCCCTGTACTCTGTTGGTGGGAATATAAATTAGTGTAGCCATTATGGAAAACTATAAACGTTACTCAAATTCTAAAATTAGCATTAGCACATGATTTAGCCATTATATTTCTGTTTATTTACCTGAAATATTTGAAATCATTATATGGAAGAGATATCTGCATGCTCATATTTATTGCAGCACTGTTCACAATAACCAAGTTATGAAATTGACCCTAAGTGTTCATTAACATGAAAGGATAAAGAAAATGTGGTATATACATGCAATGGAATACGATTTCACCTTAAAAAAATAAAGGAAATCCTGTCATTGGCAAAAATATGGATGAACCAGGAGGGCATTGTGTTGATTGATATAAGCCAGGCTTAGAAAGACAACCACCACATGACCTCACTTAGTTGTGGAATCTAAAACAAGGGATCTCATCAAAGCAGAAAGACTAGAATGGTGGTTACAGAGGCTAGAAGGGGGATAATGAGGAGGCAGTAATCAAAGAGTACAAAGCATTAGTTAAATAGAATATATGTTTGGGTAAGTTTTAAAAGATCTTTAGCATGGTATGGTAGATATAGCTAATAATTGAGTACTGTACATTTTAGTATCATTATGAGAGTAAATCTCCAATGTTCTCAACATAAAAAATGTTAAATATTTGAGGTGATGAATAGGTTAATTACCTTGATCTAATTATCCCACATTGTATTAAAAATTATGATCTCACGTTGTATCGTACAAATATATACAACTATAATAGTCCAATATATAATGAAACATTTTAAATAAATGTGAGGTTAGCATCCACATGTAAAATGTCCGCAATGCCTTAAAATGATCGACTCTAATAACCATCCCTTCTAATTCAACAGCCCATATTTTTGCAATTATCAATTCTTCTGACCCAAGCCTGATCCCTCTAGTATTCTACATTATAAAAATAACTCCCTGACAGGAGGTGTATCTTTGTTCCAAAATGAGGCAGTAATTAAGAAAAAACTTGGAGACCAAAAGGCCAACGGGAGTTCACGAAATTCAATTAGGTCTGTTAGTTTTGAGAAGGGATCAAGGTGGTTTAAAAGCATTCCATAAAATTCAGCTCATGAAGAGCTGCTTTTATTTTATACATTCTTCCCTGTGTTTCCCAAAATATATATCTCTATTGTAATAATGTCTTACTCTTTGGTATTCACCAATCTCAAGCCAGTGATACTATATTTTTCTAACCAATTGTTACATGTTCCTACATGCTTAGCTCTTTCACCATTGTTTACATCCATTTTCATTTCTGGATCAATCAGGCACTGGGTATATCATAATACAAATACAGATCTTGTGACCACCCTCAGTATTTGCCATCTAAGGAAAACACAGGTAAGTAGCAGGCAATTGTAATAATTGCTGTGATTGTGGACATAGTAACATACAGAATGACTACATCAGAATAATGTATGTTGTGCCTAACCTGAATTTAAACATCAGCAACCCTTGTGTAAGGGAGTGATGCTTAAGCTCTGTATGTCATGGGATGCTACTGTGATTTGTCCCTCTCACAAGTAGTTTAAATTGGTGGGATAGGAGTCAAAGTGGAATGTGTAGCTACTACTGTAATGGTGGGAAACATGAATACCTTTTGTCCTTGACAATTCCAACACAGTTTGCTACAGAGAACATTTTTTTTCCTCCCTACATGGTGCAATGGTCAATTTTCTGTGTCAGCTTGACTGAGTCACAGAGTGCCCGAACATTTGGACAAACACTATTCTGGGTATGTCTGTGAGAAAATCTTGAGTAATATGTAAGTGGATCTGATGAAATGAGATGTAACTATGTGTGCTTTCCAGCATAGAAAGCAGTTTGTACCTTCTGAAGAATGCAGAACATTTTCATGATATTTCCATTCCCCACCCACAGTCCACTGATTAGTAATTTTTTTTTATGAATAAGTATTCTTAGTAAGATCTACCCACTATGCTATTTGCTCATATTTCTCTTTGAGGTAAAAAGAAATCTGGATCCTAAATAAGTCCTCTTAGGTGGGTCATTTTTAAAAATACTACATGTCTGTCATATATATTTTTCAACAGCATACAAGAAGCTGAGATATTATAACTTTTGTTTTAGGTTGCCAGGTTCATAAGAATAGCAATTGCTACTGCAGAAATACCGTATACCATTATGCAAAAATGACCACTATATCTATTTATTAACTTTACAATACAATAAAAGAACATTCCTTGAAGGAATGCAGAAAATTAGCTTTTACTATTTGGAATCTCGTATCACAATTCTTAGCGGTTAAACACATTCTAGCAAACAAATAGAAAGCTTGTGTCTACATTACCTTTCTTGAAACAATAAATGTTTGATCACATTTATCCTATGGTGGAGATTTTTTCAAAAAGAAATTACATATAAATGATAAACTATCATTTTAGCCATGCTTCAGTCCACTGGCATAAATTCTAAGTAGCTTTTGGTAGTTCTACATCCTAAAACACACCCTTCTTCTATGCTTTTTGCTGCCTCTACTAAATGGAAAACATCTAGTGCTAAATCAGCATGTACTGGTAGAGATGAGAAACACGCACTGTTGGTGGGAGTGTAAATTAGTTCGCCCACTGTGGAGGACAGTGTCACGATTCCTCAAAGACTTAAACACAGAAATACTATTCAACCCAGCAATCCCATTACTGGTTATACACCCAAAGGAATAAAAATCATTCTGTTACAAAGACATACGCAGCCATATGTGCATTGCAGCACTATTCACAATAGCAAAGACATGGAATCAACCTACATACCCATCAATGATAGACTGGTTTAAGAAAATGTAGTGTATATACACCACAGAACACTATGCAGCCATATAAAAGAAGAGGATCATGTCCTTTGCAGGAACATGGATGGAGCCAGAGGCCATTATTCTTAGCAAACTAACGCAGGAACAGAAAACCAAATACCATATGATTTCACTTTTAAGTGGGAGCTAAACGCTGAGAGCACATGGATACATAGAGGGAAACAACACTCACGGGGGCATTTTGGAGAGTGAAGGGTGAGAGGATCTAGAGGACCAGGAAAAATTACTGTGGATACTAGGCTTAACACCTAGGTGATAAAACAATCTGAACAACAAACCCCCATGACACAAGTTTACCTATGTAACAAACTTGCACTTGGACCCATTAACTTAAAATAAAAGTTAACAACAACAACAACAACAAAAAAACAGATATTAGGAAGATGCATGTGTTAATTCTAATTTAATTCTTTAGGCTTGCATAATTCATTTATTAATGATTCCTGAATGTACCTCGGCCTTTAGTATGAAAACTAAATATTCAGTTGTGAAAGAAAAGACATGCCAGACTCGCTAATTTTAAAAATATATATATATTTATTTGTAAGTATAAATTCTGCTGTATTTTAGTTTTAGATATTCACTGAAATTCAGTAAATATCATATTGAATTGAGACGGCAGTGCAAAGTTATTTTTCTCTTCCTTTCCAATAGCTCTCTAAGACTTTGTATTCCAAAATTCACTTTTTATTACTTACATGCAAAGGCAACTAACATTGCCAAGCTACATCAATTCTTTCTATGTTCAAAATCTTAGAGAACTAAAAAACAAAGACAGCTTTTTAATTGGTAAAAAAAGTAAACATGCATTACTTTTATGGTACTTTTAGAGTTACTCTCTGGAACCAACACATCAAATTCAAAAACCATTCTGATCTAGAAAAAGAATAAACGCAAATAAATGTCATGAATGGAATTCATGAAATAAAAGTGCAAATGGACTTTGAGCTTCAGCAGCTGGATGTTCGTTTATAGGGTGATGTTCAGTGACTCAGAAAAGCCTGGCTAGACGTGAATTCCCTGCACTGCACTCACCTCTCCTCACCCTTTCTGGAAGCAGCTCTATCGGTAAAATTATGTGCCTGTAGGAGATGTTAGAAAAAGAATTTCAGAGAAATTGCACTGCTTCTAGTATCTTTGGAGATCCCATGACCCCATGTACTTTTTCCCTAGCACTAACTCAGAGACATCCCCTTTGCAATACAGAGGTAGCTTAGTTGTATTTTAATACTCACTCTTTCCAGGCATGTAGCACCTGATGACAATCTCCCACTCTTATCTAGTCAAGAGTACGAAATTAGCCTTTCTCATTTTCACAACTATCCATCGGCAAAACTGTATTCATTTTAAGCTTTTGTCACCAGGATTTTCTCATTTCAGCATTTCTTTGATACTGATTTGCCAAATATTTTGAATGATTAGGGAATATGTAAGTTGTTTGAGATTCTGTATGCTTGGGGTCATGATGGTTACAAATAATACTGACTGAGTTATTTGTCTTGGAGTTGGGCAGTATTTAGTACTGAGTAACACAAAGACACTCATGTCTCATGTTAATTCTTAATATGTGTTTCTTATTTTGAAAAAAAAATCTTGATGCTACACATACCATAAGGCTTTATTTCCACCAATTTGAGCTTCAGTTGGAGCCGTCTCTAAGGAGGCAGCCAGTCTTGGTGAGTAGCATTATTCCTGTATAAACAGCAGATGCAAAGAAGAACACAGGGTACCTGGTAGTTAATACAGTCATCACTCACATGCTTGGAATCCTTGAGGGGGGAAAACAAACATGTAATACACAGACAGAAATGGATGCTAATGTACTATCTTGCAAAATGATTGGTACTCCCAAAAAATGAGAAGAACAAAACTCTTTTAAAACAAACATGGCATAGGATCAGATCTATCCTATTTTTCTATGCAGGACAAATACGGAATTCTTGCAAAGAAATTTTCGGATACATACCTACATCATGGCAATGATGGAGAAAAACTTAAGGAAATTAATTTTGTGAGAAACAAAAATTAACTTGCATCCTGCAGTAAGAGGAATCCTATCCTTAGTAATTTGTAACTATCATCCATGTTCTTCGGTATCTACAATATGAATTTCAAATCTCTGATTAGGCTATAAAGAGTTATCCAAATAAACAGTAGTACTCCAACATTCAGTCACCAAAATGATGAATTTCAAATCTCTGATTAGGCTATAAAGAATTCTCCAAATAAGTAATAGTACTTCAACATTCAGTCACCAAAATGGTTACTGGAGTGTCTGAAAGCAATTTGCACATTAATGAAAAGGTAAACCTAAGTTGACCTTAGGAATACTTGAAAGTATTCTCTTACAGAATACTGATATGAGTATCTGGGTCATATATAACTGATCAGGAGTCTTTTAGGCAATACTATCCCTGAGCTGTTGTGTACAATGGAAATGTTTATTGAGGTTAAATTAAAAATTAGCACAGCATTAATGTTTGTAGTAGGAACAATCTGTTTTTAGATAGGACTTCAATCACTGTTATCATTATGCTAAAGAAAACAAAAATGTGTTTCTCTCCCACCTACAGTGTTTCTGACAGTTCAGACAAGTCCATGAGCACAGAGGACAATGCAGAATAGAAAAAGTAAAATTGAAACACAACCAGCAATGTACAGAGTGCATTTGAAGGTGTAAATCCCTGAAGAGGAATTCATTACTTAGCTTTGAGCTTCCAACTACATCAATTTCCTAGTGGAACATTAGTGTAGAATCTACCCTTTGCTGAGAGAAAAAAGGGGTTTTCTGATTTCAAAGAGTGTTTCTTTGGTATAACAAGAACAAAGCTTAGAGACAAAGTAGACCATACCAACGTTATTACATAAAACAGATCCCCAACTCACAACTCACAGGAAGCAGGGAGGGCTTCTAGCTGTGGCCAGGTGGGCAGTAGAGCAACACAGAGCCAACACCTCCTCTAAGCTGGCCCAGAGTAGGGTGAAAAGGCAGTGGGAGAAGAAAAAGCACAGGGAAAGTTAAACAAAAGCATGGGCGTCTTGTTTCCCGTTTCCACATGATACTCTGGGGGTTCTCCTGCCATTAGATCAGTAAGAATAGTTCTGCCAGTGAAAATGTCAGTTTTAGAAAAGCTAAGAAAATTAACATTTGCACGTATGAGGTGAATTCAGAACTCGCCTCTCTAATATTGCTGATTTCTGGTAGCTTACCTCAAATTGATTTGTAAGGCGTGTAAATTCTTTTTTTTTTTCTCTCTCTTGATCTAACCTTCCCTATATTAGCTGCTTTGGGTTAGGGCCTTTACATGCAACAATGTATTTTTGGTACCACTTTGCCCTGCAGTGAAGGCCTTGTTAGTTTCCCAGTGCTGCCTTAACTAAGTACCACAACTTGGGTGGCTTAAAACAACAGAAATGCATGAGCTCACAGCTCTTGAGGCTAGACTTCTGAAACCAAATGTTGGCAGGACCATGCTTGCTCTAAAAGCTGTAGAGAAGATCCTTCTTTGCTTCCTCCTGGCTTCTTGCAGTTTGCCGGCAATCCCTGGTGTCCCTTGGCTTGCAGCTGCAACATTTCAATCTCTGACTTTCTCATTACATGATGCCTTTCCCTCTTGTCTCCAGGTGTTTCATTCTTATAAGACCACTAGTCATCCTAGGTGAGGGCGTACCCTCATAACCTCATCTAACTTTGATTACACCAGCAAGGACCCAATTTCCAAGTAAGGTCACACTCAGTCACCAGGGATTCAAGCTTCCACGTATCTTTTCGGTGGTCACAATTTAACACCTAATAGAGGTAAAAAGAAGAAACAAACAACAAAAAGAAACTCCTCACATGTTTCCTCTAAGGGAATATCTAAAGTCTCCAGTTCTATTTGTAACCAAAGAAAAACTGGTATGTTGCATTGTACACGGCACAAAAGCACCCTGAAAAGAATTGGTAATTTATCTAGAAATACTCAGTTTGTCTGTAACTTGGAATAGGTGGTGAATGAGTTCTGTGAAACCAGTTGTAGTGAACCATCACAGTCAAACTATCATTCTTTTTCTTCTTTTATTTATTTATTTATTATTTATTTATTTGTTTATTTGAGATGGAGTCTCGCTCTGTTGCCCAGGCTGGAGTGCAGTGGCACAATCTCAGCTCACTGCAACCTCTGCCTGCCAGGTTCAAGCAATTCTCCTGCCTCAGCCTCCTGAGTAGCTGGGATTACGGGCACGTGCCACCACACCCTGCTTATTTTTGTATAACTGGTAGAGATGGGGTTTCACCACGTTGATCATGCTGGTCTTGAACTCCTGACCTCAAGTGACCCACCCACCTCAGCCTCCCAAAATTCTGTGATTACAGGCATGAGTCACTGCGCCTGACCTCATTCTTTTTCAATGTATAGTTCCCATAATATTCACTGTAGGTAAATCTTTTGTATTATCTAGCTTAAGATTTACCAAAAAATGAGACTCACAACCTGGTGGCAGTGACAAGTAGTCCCAAACTTGCCTGAATTCAGGGAGTTACTGAGGTACCAGTTATGGCAGCCAACCTCCAAGGCAGCCCCTGTGATCCACCTCCTGATAGAGCCTTATGTAGCCCCTCCACATTGTATCAGGTTGGTCTATGTGACCAAGAACACACAGCAAAAATGATGACATGTCACTTTCATGTTTAGCTTACACAAGACTGACTTCTATCATGGGTATCTTCTCTCTCCACTCAGCTCTCACTCTGGGGGAATCAAGCTACCATGTCGTGCAAAGCCCAGTGGAGAGCCCCACGTGATGAGGAACTGGAGCTTTCAGCCACCAGCCAGGGAGGAATGGAGCCCTGTCAGCAGCCATATGAATGAACTTGGAAGCAGATTCACCAGCCCCAATCTAGCTCTGGTCAACAACCCAAGCAGCCTCATGAGACACCTGGTGGCAGAACCATGCAGAAATGCTGTTCTTGATGTCTCAAAACCTGTGGGAGAAAATAAATGTTTCTTTTTAAAAACTGCGAATGTGGAGATTATTTGTTACACAACAGTGGAGTGCTGCTATATTAGCTGAAGTTGTTCCAGTCACATTTCTTTCCTTCTGCTTTCCAGCCTCTTTTCTCACCTGAAAGAAGGTAGGATTTCTCTTCATTCCTACAGAAAGAAACATCTGAACAATCCCATTTTTATTATTTCAGTCCTAAAAATAGGCTGTATTGATCAATTAAGAGAATTGCCTAACTATAAATACAACTTTTTATGACAAACATGATCTGAATGGTTTAGTAGTGAACCTTATTTCATGAAGAAATTAAGTGATTTTTTTTTTTTTGGAAAATATCCAAAAATTTTATTTTTCCAAATCTGTCTTCCTACTTAATTGTCATCTGAATTCAAGCGACCCATTCTGCAGTGGTGTCCAATAAGCTTGTTCCCCTTAAACTATCTATTTCCCATGCCAATTCCTAGCCTTGCTGGCACATGCAGAATCCACCTTCAATTCCTCTAGGGTACCAAGAACATGAAAGGGAGTGGTGATCCTGATCCCGCTTCTATCTCTTAGTGTTTAGCCTTAGACTTTAGTCGTTACTCCTTTTCTTCTCTGATAGCATCAGAGCAGTTAAGTAAACTAGCACCTCACCGACATCCACCTAGGAAATAAAATTCTACTGTCCATTTACTGCAGTACAGCAAATTTTACAAAGCATTTCTCTTTAGGATCTTAGTATCACTCTATTCTCTTCTTGAGTGAGAGAAGCTGTAGTTTCCAGCTACTCAGGAGACTGAGGCAGGAGACTTGTTTGAACCCAGGAAGTGGAGTTTGCAGTGAGCTGAGATCATGCCACTGCACTCCAGCATGGGTGATAGAGTGAGACTTTGTCCCCCCAAAATATAAAAGTACCTGTTTCATTCCTAATTTCTGTTCTCATTGTCTTTATAAACCAAGACCCTGGAGGAGTGAAGGGGTGAATATTCCACTCCAATAAAAGTGTTAGAGGGTAAAAAAAAAAAAAAATATTGTATACACCGAGAAACTCGACATTTTCATGTACTATTAAGAAAGATGTTTTCCAATATCTGTTTAAATTATAGCTCTGGTATAATACTTTTATGATTTTTTATTCAACTGGTAATAGATGAAAAGAAAAACGTGACTTTTAAGCTGTTTCTTTAAAACGAAAAAAAAATACAGTTGTGATGCACACACAAGAGACTGAATAAATATGGTTGTCTCACATTGCCAAGTTTATATTTTAGGATTCATTTCAGTTTTCTGGCAATAGCAACCGTTACCTACTTGAAAAGTTTATCGTACTTAAAGGCAAGATGTAGAGAAATAATATAATGATGATGAAAATGTTTACTAATGAATGCTGTCTTCAATGACGTTACAAAATTAATTAAATAATATTTGTTTAAGTGTACTTGGCAGGAATGGCCCCTTCAGGATAGAGACATGAGAAAAAAAGAAAAGGAAACACTCACTGAAGAAAATCTGGAAGTGAAACACTGACAGTTAACCCAGGGTAAAAAAAATATAGCCTGCCCCCTAATGGCGATCAGTTTTTTGAAGACATGCCAGCAAGGTCTCTAAAGCTGCACTTTTCCTGTGATATCCCAGTTGGGTGCACTTGCCTGAGGACACAGGAAGAAGAAAGGTTAGAGTATCTCATCTGTCCCAGATAACTGCTATTGCCTGAGGAGATATAAGGGAAGAAGGGAAGATGGGAGAAAAGAACAAGTTATTTTACAAAAGAATGAGTGTTGTTAATAACACATGGAGCTCAAAAGACAGTGAAACAGTATCTGCAAAGTGTGAAACTCTCTCCTACTTTCTCATTCTCTGCAAATTCATTTGCTATGTTTTGCTCCACCCATGCTGCATATCACTTTTCCTCTTCTCGTTCATATGAACTCATCTTCAAATCTTAGCTTCAGCATTTCTTATAAATTCTTCCTGATGTTTTAGTATTAGTTTCTTTCTGTCCTCTCTGTTAACATAACATACATTCATGCCTCAATTATAACTCTAAGCTCTATGTATAGTGTTTCTTTTAAATGCATTTCTTCCAACAAATTTGTGAGTTCTTTGATGGCACATACTTTAATTTATTCCTTTTTCTCTATGCTTTCCTAGTACATTGCCTGGTAGTAGTAGATGCTCACCAAATTGATTTAGGCATTTCAACTGCAGTGCAAGATGCTACATATTTAGAAATGGACAAAATATGTGTCCATATCATCAGTTTAGAATCTCATGGAGAAGCAGATATTAAAGAAGTAAAACAAAATTAAGGATAATATAAATTGTGGCAATTGAAATAAATGGTGACACAAAATAAATGAACAGAGAAAGATAGAAAGGAAAATGACTCAGTAAACCCAATGTAGACAGGGAGTCAGGGCGAATTTCACAGAGAAAGTCATGGTTCAACTGCCACCTTGAAATCCACGTTTTTAATTACTAACGATAATTTGTCACATTGCATAAGTTTGTGTACTTAAATTGATTTTTAAAAGACATTCAACTATTTTGAAGATAAACATCTTGCCTAGGTTTTAAAAAAGTGTTTTCTTTAGATCCCATTATTCCATAATCAATTGCTAACAAAAACAGTATTTTTTTTGTCACTTGAAAAAGTCAATGCAATAACAGTGGTGCCTTTTATAATGATCAAAATAATGAGTAAAATGAGTTTTTGTTTGTTTAAAAAAATCTCTTTTCAATAGTTAAAATTGGATGCATAAAAACCAAAGTTATAGCTAAATTATAAATTATAAGGATGAATTGAGCACAGTGATTTAATTTCTTTGTATATTAGTGACATAAATGTTAGCAGTACACAATACAAGAAGAAAGGGAGGTAGTAAAAGAAATAATAATTTAAGGAAGCAGTAATAAATATTACAGCAGTTTTTAGAGATAATTAGCTTGAGCATCTTACTCTTCATAGGCACTAAATAAATGTCACACAGCTAAAATTACATATTTCATTTGTAGAACATATCTGAATTTGTTGCTATGTCTACAAATAGATAACTAGGAGTAGAGTTGGTAAGAAATTAATTATAAGCAGGAAATCATAAATGTGGAAATGGCTGAATTCATCACTTCTATTTCCTATATTATTGATGATTAGATCACCTAAATATATTGAATAAGAAATTCCTGAAATCACCTAAACATATTAAATAAGATATTTAAAGAATCTTCTTGAATAAATTGAAAAACCAGCAGAAAATTATTTCTTTTAAGAAATACCTAAAGCAGGAATGAAATGCAAGTGGAACCATACTTAATAATTCAATAAAGAGAATTTTAAATGCCCCAAATATTTTTATGAGAATCACATGAAATAAAATTATATCACAATTCCTAATTTTTTTAGGACACAAAGTCAACACAGTAATAAAGGTATTTCTATATATGAATATTCATGTTTTATTCAAGCTAAGGTTTTAGATTGTATCTTAGCAGATCTGTCACATTTGGTCCTGACAATGTCTGACAATGCTCTATGAAATGGCATGCAATATTGTGCTAACCTAGCAAAATGGCCTTAGGAGACTAGTGTTCAAACAATACAAAGCGCACATATTTGTCAACAATGCAATGTATTTAGAGTAAACATAATCTGAGTTCACAATTATAGAGCTTAGTAGCACAGCAGTAATTTTTAAATGCATGATTTGTGTAAAAATAGGGCACACCTGAAGGTCAGCAGCAGCTTCATTTGGTGAATGCACTGATGCAATGCACACTGTGGTCCTTCATTATGGTTCACTGCAATGCACCATCATTCTATTCAACTCTCTTAATAAAAGGGAGTTTGTTTCCTTCAAAATCACACTCTCAATAATGTTTATTAAAAATCACATAGAATATACACTTGACACACTAATGCATCTCAAATTGATGTGTTTTTAATTCAGTGATCAAAATATAATATTATCAGAGCCTAACTAGCCTATTCCAAGATAAAAGTTTGCGTAATGTCATTTTGTTTTAAACTCTTCTCATAAAGAGACTTATTATTTAAACCAGATAAGTTCTAAAACCAAATTATTTTGAGCCCTCAAATGTCATAAAGAGTCCAGACAGCACACAAAGTTTAAGTTTACTTGGAATACATGTAAATTAAATGAACATCTGTCATATCAACACCTTGTCAAATAGGAAAGAAAGAATTTCAGTGTTATTTTAAAATACTAAAAAATATAATTACAATTATTACATTTTTAAGGGATTTACGTATTAAAAGTTACAAAAAATGGTATTTCCATATTAAAGAAACTTCAGGATAGTTAACCAACCAATTGGTAATTTTGATTCATTTTTGGTCAAAATAAAATTTATGACATTGATCTCAACAATATTATACAGATTCAGTCAAAATAATCAGTGCCATGTACCAAACGAAAAGGCAAATGAAATAAATTATCCAGACATGCCAGTGATGTACTGAAGCCATCTGGCACCAACTTCAAAGACCACATGGTCTGTATTTCTCCTCAACTCTCGTGTTCGGTGTTGTCAAGTTGGTAACTTGAAACCCAAATTGGCAAATGCTACAAATCAGGTCTATTTCTCTGCTCAACAGAGAGTCAATTGGAGGTGATGAAATAAGAATCTATAAAATGTATAGGGGAAAAGATATTTACAGGGATGACAGAGAGTTTATTAATAAACATTTTTCTGGATTATATGATATTTAAAGTATTTGTTTTTTAATTTATAATTTGTTTTATCTTATTCTTATTTGAATAAAATATTGACTTTTGTTCCTAAGTTTATGTTCATACTATTATTATTAGTTTTAAAGTCAAATACTGTATAGACGTCAGGCTTCTCAAAACTGATATTTACCCTTGCAAGGACCTTGGGATCTTTTCATGTTAATTACATTTTCTGTACTCATGTGCTTCTGCTATCATGTATTTTATGTATTTTAATTTTTTATATTTTTAAGTAAATCACATGTAACATTAAAGGGGATCTAGCAAATGGAGATACATTTCATTTATGCATTGAAAAACTTTGCACTGAAAAATGTCCAATTCTTCCAAAATTAATTCAATAAAATTCCACTAAAGCAGTTTCAGTGCAATTCCAATTGAAAACATTAATATAATTCCAATAACAATTCAACTAACATATTTAGAAGCTTGATGAACTGATCCAAAAAGGTAAATGTATAAAAGTCAAAAATGGAAAACACACACTTAAAACTGAAGAATACTTTGGGTGAAATTTCCCTCTACTCAATATTAAGACTTACTATGAATATTAAGACAGTTGTGCTGGTATAAATAGTACACAGATTAACCGAATTAAATAAGGTAGGCCGGGTGCAGTGGCTCACACCGGTAATCCCAGCACTTTGGGAGGCCAAGGTGGGTGGAACACTTGAGATCAAGAGTTCGAGACCAGCCTGGCCTACATGGTTAAACCCCGTCTCTACTAAAAATACAAAAGTTAGCTGGGTGTGGTGGCACACACCTGTGATCCCAGCTACTTGCAAGGCTGAGGCAGGAGAACAGCTTGAACCCAGGAGACTGAGGTTGCAGTGAACTGAGATCGTGCTCTGAACTGGGTGCAGGGTATATGTCAGAATTGGCATATTGGATAAATAAAGAAAGGATAGTCATTTTCAATAATTGTTGCTAAGGCATTACATTATCCATGTGAGGGAAAGTATCCCTAAAATCACCACACTCAAAAATCAAGCCCAATTATATCCCTAACCTCGCCATACACAAAAATAAATTCCAGGTACTTTAATGAAAGAGAAAAATCAATATAATTTTAGAATAAAATTAGGAGAGTTTTTTTTTATGACCTCAAGGCAGAGAAGGGTAACAAATATAACACACAGCACATACTATCTAGCAGAAACTACAAAGCTAAATATTAATGTATTCTAATACACTAAAATGCTGTTATGAAGAGACATCATAAAGACAGCAAAGAGATAAGTCATATATTGAGAGACAATATTTGTAAAACACCTAGTAAAATGGGCAAAAAATATTAAATTCTAATTTTATCCATGTAAAGAACTACAAATGTTCACAATAAAATATTAAGAGTTGGGGCAAAAACAAGTCTCAATAACATGATACAACAGGAAATCTCATTCTCTACTGGTACAAGTGTACATCTGTTTCAACTTTTTGGAAAATGGCATGGCATTACCTAACATATACTTATTTATATTTAAATATATATTTACCCTATATCTGTCTTGGTTCCATGTACTTTGTTCCAGTCATCCTTTCACAGAGGTCTCTCTCAGCTGATTTTTCTGCCAATGCTTAAATTGACTTCATTTAGAAAACAGTTCAGATCATAGACACTCATTGTCCATGTCATGAATGCTAGATGTGTTAACTAAGGGCAAACTAGGATTACTGTGGCCATCCGTCTTAGTCTGTGTTACTATAAAGGAATACCTGAGGTAGGGTAATTTATAAAGAGATTTATTTGGCTCATGGTTCTGCGGGCTACACAACAAGCATGGCACCAGCAGCTTCTGATAAGGACCTCTGCCTGCTTTCACTCATGGCAGAAGGCAAAGGGGAGCCAAGGAGTGCTGACATGCCAAGAGAGGAAGCAGGAGAGAGAGGGGGAGGTGTCGGGCTCCTTTTAACAACCAGCTGTAATGGGCACTAATGGACTAAGAACACACTCATTACTGCAAGGACTGCAACAAGCCATTTATAAGAGATCTGCCCCTGTCACCGACACACCTCCTAATAGGCCTCACCTCCAACACTGAGGATCAAATTTCAACAAGAGGCTTGGAGGGGTCAAACATCCAAACTGCAGCACCATCTTAACTTCATTAAAAATTCAGGGCACAACTTTGGAGTACTCAAGTGACACATAGTTAGACTATTTCTGAGTTCACAATTTGGGAGATTTAAAGAAAGAAAAACCTGCACTAATAAACAGTAGAAACCTAAAAAGAAGCACAGAACTACAAACAGGCCAGATGATGCATATTCTAAAAGTGGAAGTAAACAGAAAACAGTTTTACTGATGTGGGCTGATGTCAATAAAATGTGTTACAGCTGTGAATTCACTAAAACAGGTGGATTATTTTTTGCATAAAATAATTTTTAGCTTCTTTGGGTTTGATCAACCCGTAAACTGCATTTTTAAATTATCAAATGTGGGCTGAAAAAAATTAAACAACCAAAGAGTTTTTATTTTTAAAAAGGAAGCTTAACAATTTGAATTGTTAGCGATTCCTTCAATAAAACATTTTTTTCTCAAGAAAATTTATTATATTTATTACAGCTCATATATTGGAATTTTATTTTTAAAAAATGTAAATAAAATCTCTACTCCACATTTGAATGCTCAGTGTCCTCCAATGTGCTGCTCTTTCCCCTCTACTCTCTTTCCCTTTTTTATTTATTCAAGAGAACAAAGTCAAGAAATAGTCACTCTTTACATCCAGTTTATCATTATTTCTCAGAAGATACTACCTAAAAATCTCTCAGCCTTTGTCCTTTAATTTCCAACAGTGACAAGCCCTTGCCTGGGTGATTGAAATAGCTTATGAATTTGTCTGCCTGCATCTGGTTTTGCTCCCACCAAACTCATGCTAAACATTGCCTGCCACTCTGCCGATCTTCACAAATGCAACAACAATTTCATTCCCACCATCAAAATGTTTGCTTCACTCTTTGTGATCTACTGTACAATGTGTGACATGAACCTGCTTTTAGTTTTAGCCTCATCTCACACTATTCTCTGCCTCTAAATTTACACATTAGTTATTCTACCATCCATATTTTTTCTCTCTTACCCCAACCACCATATCTCATGTCCTTCGAAAAAGCTGAGATGCCCCTCGACTGGAAAGCTTTTCTTGCCCAGCTCCTCTCTCCAAGCTGCCCCACACCTCCTCCTCGGGCCATTGCACAATCTGTCACACAGTCTTCCTTTTGTAGGTGGCATCGGTTACAAGCAAAATCCGATATTTTAAAATAGTATCATTGTTTTCCCTAAGTGTTTGCCAATACCTATTGGACCACTTGTCATTCATTGACTCAGGAAAGAAACGTTAGAGCAGATAAAAGTCTCATGGGTTCGAAAACTCAGGCAGAGGCCCTGAAGAGACTCTGGAGACGCAAAAATTTCCCCCTGAATCTGAGAGAATAATTTCATTAACAGAAGAATAACAGTAGAAAAATAACAGGAGTTTCATTGTTGGCACACTAAACTCAAAGCTGCCAAACTCAATGGGAAAAGGTACAAAGGAATATCCAGATAACCCTGTTTTATCTAAACATATATGAAGTCTACGTGCCTAACCTTAGGTAAAGTCCAAATTCATGTTAAGACTCTAAAATAAAATTAGTAAAATACTGAGAAAAGTATAGTGGCAACATGCACAAACTACTTGTCTGTGTCCAAAGGAGAGAGTGGCATCTTAGCCACTGTCAGTGAAGACTGGAATTTTCTGAACACGAGAAAATTCTCACCATAGTGGCTTGGAATTCAATACTAACCTGGGCAAAGGGGCAAGAACCCTGAATTGATGTCAAGTGAGGACTTGAAATATGAAATCAAGATTCGGAAAATTAAAGTTGCATTTCTTGTGATTGCAACTTGTGCATTGAAATATATACCTGCTGAAGCCAAGACTTTGGGGTGGGGTGGTAGTGAGGCTGGAGTCTAGGTGCACTGAGAGGGCCCTGTGGAAGGTTGCACGCCTTGTACTGTGGAACAGGCAGTTGTGGATAACACGAGCTAATTTTTTCTTGTTTAATCTTTATTTTCCATATTGCCACAAGGAGATTTAGCTATTTTTTAAAAATTCCTGCTAATATGATAAGTAAAAAATGGTAAATTGTTATTTTAATTGTATTTTAAAATTAAAAATGAAATTGAAGCTCTTAAAAATATTATCTGGATATTTTAATTTTAGCTGATTGTTGTCAAATGCCTTTTTGGAGGAACTGGTCATTGTTTCTCCCAGGTTGTTTTATCCTAGGGACGTTTAACATGTTCTGTATTAGAGAATTTGCTTTCTTATGTATGACAAGTACTTTTGCACAGTGCAGCGTCATTATCATTTATTTTGACCTCAAAGAGGTTTTTCAGTTTTACATATTTTCTCATGATGGTTACATTTCCATATGTCAATTTCATGAATTATTTTTGATTTTTTAGTGTCACAGCATACTTTTAAAAATGTTTTATCTCTTAAAAACACCAAACGTGTTAAAGGTATAAATCATTCATGCGTATTTTCTTCTCAAATGTACATGGTTTACTTGTTGAATGTATTCTGGTATAAGGAATAGAGTACAGATGTAGCTATTTTTTTCCTTTCCCATTATTTTAGCCTCAGGATGTGTTTTACTAGCAGGACCATGTTCACTGCTGTCAGTTCTGTGCAAGGCCCTCCCTCCCCCCATGCCTTTTTACCTATTTTTATTCTTCAGATAAACTTTAAAATAATTTTGTGAAGTTTTACTCCCCATCCTAAAAAAAAAATAAAATACCCCGGTATCCTTATGGGGCTTACATCTCATCTATCAGACTATCTAAGGAAAACTTACACTTTTAAAATATGAAGTTTTCAAGAATAACAACAGTTTTGTAGATCTATTCAAATCTCCTTTTAAGTGGTTCACCTTATTTCAAAAGTTGTATTCACGTGTAGGTTCTATATATATATATATTTTTTTTTTGAAAGAAAGGAAAAGAGAGGAAAGAGAGAGTGAAAGAAAGAAAAAAAAAGAATGTACGAGAGAAAGAAAGAGGAAGAAAAAGAGGGAGAGAGAACAGGATTCTTGTTCTACTGCCCAGGCTAGAATGCAGTCTGAAAATGGGTATTAAAAACCTCTATTTTGCCAATAATTGTGTTTAACAATGG